>LIEC01006801.1:0-32985 GCA_001925005.1 Drosera capensis
ATCTTCATCATCCACTACTACCTCAATATTCTTCAAATCCATTAATATGCGATTTAATTGATCAAGATGTTCTTTCAGAGGCATATCTTCATTCATCCGAAGTGCAAACAAACGTTGTTTCAGCAACAACTTACTAGTGAGCGATTTCGTCATATATAGACCCTCCAATTTCACCCATAAGCCGACTGCTGATTCTTCTTCCGCCACTTCATAGATGACTTTATCGCCAAGACACAACAGGATTGTTGAATGCGCCTTTTCATCCTGTTGTGCATACTCCAACGCCTCCATAGAATCCGGTTTCTTCCCAGTCACTGGATTCCAGATCCCTTGTTGTTTGAGAAGCGCCCGCATCTTAATATGCCATAGACTGAAACTGTCCTTGCCGGTAAACTTCTCAATCTTGAAGTTGTGAGATATCATCTTTTTGCTTGACGAAATAGATCTAATAGATCTAACACGAACCTGGCTCTGATACCAATTTGTTAGGCAAAACAAGCAAAAATTACAACGCAAATCATCGTAATCAACACAAGATTAACATGGTTCATCCCAAACTAGGCTACGTCCACGGACAAACGGCAGATCGATTGATTCTTCTTAATTTGAGGATTACAAAGAACTCTCTCTGTCTCTCTCAGATCTATGGTGGCGGCTCAAAAGCCTTGTGGTAACCAAAACCCTATTTCTGCAAAGGAGTTTATATAGCACTCCGTATACATCAAAAATAAAAAGTCCAAAACGAAACTAATGGATTTTTGGGCCCACTTCGGGATTCAAACTATTACAACAGAGTTTGTTGTGTGTGTGTGTGAGAGGTCGATGACTATTGGAATAAAGTGAGACCCAGTTAACCATCCATGCTTTTTATTAAAGTCATCGAAAAACATCAAAGTAGTATGTGTCTATTTTCTCCATACCGGGCAAGAAGTAGTATGTGGGCTAGGCCGCTTCATGCTACGATCGTAGGTGTTGTATATGAAGTATTGAGGGGATCTCTTTATTTTTTGATGGGCTTAGCGAAACGCTTGGTATTCAGTGACTTTATTGACTAGTAGTCGGAAGACTTCAAAAGACTTTAGCAGACTAGAGTCAAAGGACGCAGTGAGAACATATGATTTGTTGCATGTCAATGTATAACCACTACTGATTGATAGCTTTTGTGCGGTTGCAGCATGAGGATTAGCTTGTTCTTCGGTGCGTAACACTTTCTTGGCGTGTAATCGGGTTCAATACTGAATAATGAATTCGATGTACACTGATGTTGAAAAGGTAAGTCTGGAAATGCTTTTGTTGATTTATCATTATTCCCTCGGTCCTATTATAAACAAAACGTCTTTCCAAGAAATAAACATGGGCCGATCGTATCATGGATACTCCTGGATTAATCTTGTATGCTAAAAGAAATGAGCAAAAGCTTGAACATGTGTGGTTTATGCATCGAAATCGCTATGTTTTTGTTGCTGTTTATTACTTAATCAAGCTGGACATGGCAGTATCCTGCTAGCATTATCTGTGCTTATCGATATGGATCCCATGAGTCCATGGCTCCCAAACAAACCCTTCCTCTTTAATTCTTCACCTCGCAAAAAAGATTAGCCTCTTGGTGTTCACATCACATTACACTATATGTTTCTTTGATATGAGGTTGGGTTATGCTAGTAGGTGTTGCACATGAAGCATTGAGAGGATCTCTTTATAATCTGATAAGCTTAGCCTATCATATCGGATTTGGTGACTTTATTGACTACTGAATACTTTTAGGAAGTCAATAGTAATGGACTGGTGACTTTTAACTTGTTAGAAGACTCGGGTCAATGGTCAACGTGCGAACATATCATTTGTTGTGTATCAAGGTATAACTACTACTGATCAATATCTTTTCTGTGGTTGGCAGTTTGAGGATGAGCTTGTTCTTTGGGTTGCCGTGTGTAACACTTTCTTGGCGAGTAATTAATCGGGTTCAGTCCTGAATAGTGAATATCACTGAAAGGCAAGTCTGGAAATGTTTTTGTTGAGTTCATAATTTTTATGCTTGTTACACCCTCTGACCAACGAAACGTCTCTCGAAATGAAGTGGGGTTAAGCATTTCTATGCTTGCTGAGTTCATCCTTTCTATGCATGATCAAGACATAATGATGACAAGGGACAGATCGTGCTATGGGCTTAATCTCGTCTGCTATATGAAATGCATGAAAATGTGTGGTTATCCAGCGAAATCGCTATGTTTTTGGTTCATCTGGCTTCGCCATGTTATCTATGTTAGTTTGAGTACTCTTTCGTTTCTGTATTTTATCAAGTTGGACATGGCAGTATCCTACTAGTATTATCTGTGCTTATGGCTATTTGACTCATTCAGATCTCTTATGGCTATTTTTTCATGCTGCTTCTGATATCATTTCAATATGTAACAGGTGGTCAAGGGGCTTGATACATCGCCGACCGCAGTCACTTGTGCAGATAAATTTTCAGCATTTGACCGATCCACTGATGGCCGTAATATTAACTGATTATTGAGCTTTTACTTCATGACTGTGCCGTAGAAAAGGAGGTAAATCCTACGATTTTGTAGCAGCTCGATTTTGTTTTTCCTTTATGATGATACTGGTTTGCAATTTACATTGCGGTGAGCCTTGTTCCTGTGTGTCCGTGCATAGTGTAATCTACTCGTTATCTATAAATTTAGTATTATGACTTTAGCTTAGAGGGACCAGGTAGTCGAAGGATTTCAAAAAGCTGACGAAGTCTTTGTTGGGATGTTTACAAGATGCTAGTACAACGACTATGTACAAACTTCAATGCTTCTTCGATCTTCAAACACGAATGGAATACCGGTCTTTTTATTATCTCGGTTTAATGTCGAAGAATTTCTTCTCTTTAAGGAAGCAATTCCCATGTAGCAATGTCGTCTAGGGTTGCAAGCACATGTCCTTCCCGAATACAATTAAACCTCAATGAACTTGTAGAGACGCGAACTCAACAAGTTCCTTGTATTCTTTTTTGTTGTGGTGACGAAATCCCGTTTCTCTTTGGATTTGTGATTGAATGAATGATAATTATTTTTGTGAAGGATTGAAGATGAATATATAGACATTGGATGGCTGAAAATCGTTCAAGGAATGTGTTTAAACGTATAAGAATGTGTTTATTGGATGAAAGAGTGCGAACCACGACAGTTACCCAAACGAGACACGACCGTCTCACCTAGGACACGGCCTAGCCGGGCCGTGCTTCGAGAACAAGGTGAAATCGTGCTAAGACCTCGCACGACTTAGTCACTTCTTACACGGTCTAATCAAGGTGTGTTTCGAGAGTACACAATATTTTTGGCCAAAAAGCTCACACAGTCGTGTCAGGTACATATGGGCTACCCAGGCCGTGTTTATAGAATAAAATCTGAAAACAGAAAATTCTTTTTCAAAACACTAAACACACATTCAACAGATAATTTTTTTGTAAAAAGATAAGGTCATCTCATACGACCGTGCCACTTCTCACACGACCTGATTAGGGTGTGTTTCGAGAGTACACAATATTTTTGGTCTAAAAGCTCTCGAGTTGTGTCAGGTAGATATGAGCTATGTAGCCCGTGCTTCGAGAGTAAAGTCTGAAAACAAAAAATTCTTTTTCAAAATACTAAACATACGTACAATAGATAAAGTTTTTATAAAAAGATAAAGTCATGCGTCCAATGATATTGGGTGCTTCGCACTATTTACCCAAGCCCAGTCCCAGGCTTGGGCCAACGCGCAAGTGCGTGTGTTTAGGCGGCACTAGACCACCCTCCATCAAACTAAAAAAAAAACAATGGATGGTCCTAGTTATAAGGATTCTTATTCTCTACAAGAATTTTAATGTGGTTTTGGTTTTTAAACAACTACATTGTTTCTTTTTGCTTCAACAAATATAATTAAGTTTTTACACAAACTTAATCATTCTCATACATTCCAAGAGGCTTAGTAAGAGGATCAGTCAAGTTATGTTTAGACTTGACATAAACAATTGTAACGATACCATCTTGTATCAATTGCCCCATATAATCGTGCCTAAGGCTTATGTGTCTAGACTTACCATTATAGGTAACACTATAAGTCTTAGACAATGTTGCTTCACTATCACAATATAGTGAAATAGGAGGCATATGAGTAGGTCATAATTTGATGTCAAGTAACATGTTTCTAATCCATTCGGTCTCCTTTCCATATGAAGCAAGAGTTATAAACTCCGACTCCATAGTAGAATGGGATATACATGTTCATTTCTTGTTACTCCAAGAAACGGTACCCCCTGCTAGGGTGAATATCCATCCACTTGTGGATTTATTATCTCCAATACTAGTGATCCAACTAGTATCCGTGTATCCCTTCAACACGGCTGGATCTCTATGATAGAACAATCTCACGTTCTTTGTTTTCTTGAGATATCCAAAGGTTCTTGAGATATACATGTTCATTTTTTGCTACTCCAAGAAACGGCACCCTTATCCATCCACTTGTGGATTTGTTGTCTCCAATACTAGTGATCCAACTAGTATCCGTGTATCCCTCCAACATGACTAAATCTCTATGATAGAACAATTCCACGTTCTTTATTTTCTTGAGATATCCAAAGGTTCTGTCAATAACTTTTCAATGCTCAACGTTTGGATTGCTTGTATATCTACTCAGTCTACACATCGAGTATACAATAGCTGGCTTAGTGCAATGCGTGGCGTATATTAGATTATCAATTGCACTAGAGTATTCAAGTTGTGCCTGTTCTTCCGGGATTGCTTTCAAACTTGGCATTCACCTCAAAAGATGTCATTTGCTCTTTGAAACCAAGTTGTTTGAACTTGTTTAGCATCTTCTCAATATAATGGGATTGGCTCATCGCAAATCCCACAGTATGATGTTTAATCTTGATATCGAAGATTGTATCTACTTCACTAAGGTCTTTTATCTCAAAGAGCGAAGATAGATACTCTTCGATCTCATTAATTCCATCCAAGTTAGTGCTAATTATCAACATATCATCAATATAGACATACAACCATAGAATAGTTTTTAGTAAACTTTGAATAAATGCATCTGTCGGCACCATTATCTTTAAATCCATAAAATAGTATAGTGGAGTCAAATTTCTCATGCTATTGTTCAGGTGCTTCTTTAAAATCATAAAAGGATTTAATCAGTTTGTACACTTTCTTCTTATTACTCGGAAGAACAAACTCTTCAGGTTGTTCCATATAATACTATCTCATTTAGGTCCCATTTAAGAATGCGGTCTTCAAATTCATTTGATGGACATGAAAATTATTTAAAGAAAATAAAACAGTAAGGATCCTAATAGAAATAATGCGAGCAACCGGTGCATGGATATCAAAATAATCAGTGTCTTCTTTTTGTCTAAATCCCTTTGTCACGAGTCTACCCTTAAGACTTGGACAGATCCATCGGATGCATATTTTCTTCTAAATATCCATTTATATCCAACAAATTTAGAACCTAGATTTAGAACCTTGGGACAAGTCGCCCAAAACCCAAGTTTTGTTTAAAGGCAAGCAGCATTGTTGAAACAAGAAAATATGATGTACTCATGATATGAACCAAATCAAGATACTGCCAAGTAAATGTGAGAGCAAATCCACAAGATTTGAGCTGCCGTTAATTCCGATAGGCCACACGAATACGGTTACATCATACGTACATAATCTTGCTAAATCTTCATGGAGTTCCTTGCAAGACGCTTGGCCATGAACAGGGTTGAAAAGCCAAAAGAAAAAAAAAGGAAGAAGAAGAAGCCATGAACAAATCCTATGGCTATAATATCACCTCGTGAAATTGATTGTCCAAAACTATCCGACTCCACCAACTTCTCATCAACTACCGGATCTCTTTTCCAAAGCCACTTCTTTCTCACCATATGATTTTCACATAATGTTTTTGATGAGATATAAAATAAAATTAAGAAACTTTTTAAGTAAATAATTTCACCAAGTGATACTCATTAAAAAAATTCACAAATAAAACGAGTCAGAAATCGTAAAATATATACCATCCTTGCTCTAAAGCTTGTAACTATAGATAATCACCTATTCGGGATGGGATAAGTATCATCAGTGTTTTTGAATTAGATATCGTGGGTAGTTTCTATCGTACTTGTGAACTTATCTGGAGACATAGAAATTAGAATATATACTGTAACCATGAGACGTTTACGAAATTGTGTACATATATCATCTAGCATAGTCGTCAGTTTGCATTAAAAACATACCTTTTGATTAGTAGTCTAAAGATTAGGACGAAGACTTGGGTCACTTTGCACGATAATGCTTGCTATTTTTGAAGATGTTATACATGAAGAAGTGCGAAATCGCCTTCTTATAGACTGGTAGGCACAGGTATTGGACGGTATCAGATTGAATCAAGTCATTAATCATTATAGCCTCTAGTAGTCGAACACTTGGAAAGTTGATAAAGATCTCTTATCTGATAAAGTCTATGATGGCAGTGTTACACTGAATCAAGACCAGAAGAAAGATCCGAGGCCAGTTTGGTAGCTTAGATGTCTCATCTGGCTCATATGGAGATAAGAATGAAGATTCTGGTGCGGCCACATCAGTCAACTTGAAGCATGTTTGAAGACTTGATTCAAGACTAGACTTGGAAATTTTTATATTGAAACATGCGGATCATTGGCTAGTAATCCAAAATTGTTATTATATTAGTCGGCTTACTAGGTTCTTCACCGAAGCTAGAACTGCCAATTTCAAAGGTTTAGGTTGCAAACTCCAATTCCAACTAAAACGGGTTCCAATAAGTTGAGTTTAACGATTTTGATAAAATTTAGTGAAAGAGGGAAGCTTACATTCTTAGGACATATTTGATACCACCTTTGTTTCTTATTATCTTTTTTTGTGTCATCAAAATTATTTGTTTCTGATTCCTATTTTTTAAACGGATAAAACAAAAAAATAACAAAAATAAAAAACCACCAAAAAGATTTTCTATTTCAGTTTTTTTGTTTCATGTGAGTATAATATTATAGATTTTTTTTTTACATAAAATCATTTTGATTTTTGATGTTGATTTTTTATTTCTATTATTGATTTTGGTCTCTTCAACTTTCAAATACAATACCAAATAGACCTTTAGTTTTTTGAATGATTAGAGATTAGTAATCACAATGTTCAGAAGACACTAGACAGACTACAACGATAAGATCACATACAAACTATCTCTATCTCATATATTATATTATATCATCTTCTTTTTCATTTAATAAAATAAATTTTATTATTATTTAAAAATATATATATTCTTTGTTCGAATCATGGGGATGTAGGGAATATAACTTATATTCATTTCATAATAAATTTTAAATCAATATTATTTAATGGTCCTGTAATTTTGGTGGCTCAACAAACTTTATTGGCAACGTGACCTCAACTATTCGATCGTTTTTTTTTGCAACCGAGGGAGTAATTTTTGGTCAACGACGGAGCAGTACAAAATCAAACTTCATCACTCCGCTCCTCTCCTCTCTCTCACACTCTCCAACCCCTCAACAATGGCGGACACCACGGCCACCATCGCCGACCGCAACTCCGGCCACTCCCTCCCGACCCACTGCGCCGAAGCAACAAAGCGCCGAGTGACTACTACTACGGGCAAGGCCACCCGATGAAGCCCCACCGAATCTGAATGACACACAACTTGATCGTGCACTATCACCTCCACCGTCGTCTGGAATGCAACCGCCCCTTCCCCGCATCTTCCATCGACATCCCCAGATTACATTGCCTTCTTGGAATCCGTGTCACCTCAGACAATGGGGCCGATGATGATTGATGGTGGTGGGGGTGTGGTTGATGCGCACGGTGGGGGGAGGAATTGGAGGAGGTATAATGTGGGGGAGGACTGTCCGGTGTTCGAGGTTCTGTCAGGCAGGCCAGTGCCGGGGGCTCGATCGGGGTTTTGGGTTTCATGTGAGTGGATGAAATGTGGTGGTACTTTGAGATACTTTTACGCTGTCTGGTTTGTGTTTGGTTGATAGTTAGTGATGAGGTAGCTCTATTGTTGGGGTTCGAGGGCAATTTAGGATTTCCGATTGATTCGGTTTTAGGGTTTGGGGTTTAGGGTGGTTTCGGGTTTTGAGTTACCGGTTTCAGGATTTTGGGGCTTAGGGAGGGTTTGGGGTGTAGGGAAGCAATATCTATATCGTCTGTAATAGGAATACAACATTCTGCCCCCCTTCAATCCATGACGAGCACTTGGGTAGTTATTTTTGGGTAGGTTTAGCCTCCTTGAGTGTTTACTGTTCAAGGTTTTGTGTGGTTTCATCCTGGGGTTTTGGCTAGAGGTTGCTGGTGTTCTGTTTCGGGTTGCTTTTCGTTGGGTTTGGTTTTTTTATGTGGTGGTGTTTTGATATGGTTTTAGATGGTTTGTTGTAAGTTTGGTTAAATGTTGGTCATGATGTAGCTTTGTTGTAGGGGTTCTTTGTTCTTGAGGTGTTTAATGTCCCCTATGAGTCCCTCTTTTATGTATGAGTCCTGATTTCGTGTTAGTTCTGTAAGTTGTTCTTATATTGTGGTGTTCTGCTTGTTATGAATCTCTTATTCTTATGGCTCATGGATAGCAACAGAAGAAGTAACGTTCATGAATATACGTCCTCAAACTGACAGTGGGTGTTGAGCCCTTAGCTTGGACCATAATAGCTGGAACCGCGATGTGGCAAGACCTTTGGTAAAAATGTCTGTCAAATGAAATGAAGATATAGTTGGCCACGAGCTAATCTCTCCCGAATAAAATGACAATCAATTTACACATACTTTGTACGAGCATGGAATATCTGATTAGCAGACAAATATAACGCAGAGAGATTATCACACCACAATGTAGGAGGTCCTCGAGGGATGGCTTGGAGATCACGACGCAAGTATCCACCAAACTTTTGTATTCAGCCTCATTGCTGGAGTGTGCCACGGTTCTCTGTTTTCTGGAACACCATGAAATTAAGTTGGTCCCAAGTAAAACACAAAAGTTTTCAATGGAACGACCATCATCGCGATCCCCTGCCCATCCTGCATCTGATAAAGCATGGTGCTAGTTGGACGTGCAACATGATAACATTATGCGCATGCCCAATGTGTCCTTCAAGTAACGCAAGATCCTTATAACAAACTGCCAATGTGCCGTTGTAGGAGAATGTTGAAATTGACAAGCAGAAATCACCGCATAAGTAATGTGGGTCATGTTAATGTAAGATACTGTAACGTGCTAACAACACTTCCATTGAAAAGGATCTGAAAGAGGATCACCAGCTCGCTTTGACAGAAGCTCTACTGTGGAACAAGGAGTACTCACCGACTTTGTATCAAGCATATGTGCTCTTTGCAGTAGTTCACATGTGAACTTTGATTGGTTTAGCAGCATGCCTCTGGTTGTCGGCGAGACTTTGATGTCGAGAAAACAGTGGAGTGTCCCTAAATCTTTAATAGAGAACTCTTGTTGCAGAAGCTGGACAAGCTTGTCGAATGGAGCTTGAGGAGAGAGAGTCATAATTATATCATCGATATAAACTAATAAGAACATACTCTAGTTTGATCGATGAAGAATGAACAATGAAGAATCAGCTGCAGAAATTATGAATCCAAGGGACACTAGGAACATACTTAAGCGATGCCCGTGGAGCCTACTTAAGACCATAGAGCGAACGTTTGAGTCTACATACATAATCTGGTTTGCTAGCATCTTGAAATACAATAGGTTGCTCCATAAAATTAAGTTTTGAGATATGCCCTTGTAAGAAGGCATTCGAGACGTCGAATTGATGAATAGGCCACCCGCGTGAGAATGCAACAGTAAGGGTGCAACAGTAAGGGTGGTGGGAATTGTGACCGGTTTGACAACCAGACTGAAGGTTTCTGTATAATCGATCCCTTCTTATTGATGAAATCCTTTGGCCATCAAGCGAGCCTTGTAGCACTCCGAAGTACCATCAGATCGTAGTTTGTTACGATTAATAAATTTACATCCAATGGGTCGAATGCCGGACGGACGAGGACCAAGTTCTCAGTATCATTGGAAATGAAGGCGGTGTAATCTGTAGCCATTGCCGCACGCCACTGAGGTGGTCTCGTGATACTTCACTTTAAGAGATGGGTTGAATAGTTTGTGGAATAGAGGCGGTGAGGGCAATAGTATGATTTTTATTGAAGACATGACGACTTGTAGTGCCGTCTTGGAGACGAGTGAAACATCTGCGGTGTTGAGACGAGGAGTTTGAGATGACGAGGCCATATGCTCGGATGCATGTCTGTTGTTGGTTTGTTGTGGAGAGAGGGGTTGGGTTATGCTTTCTGGTGGTGTTGGCATAGGATTAGCTGGCTGATTGAAGCAGAACAGCTGATGGAGAAAATAGAGTAAAACCCGTTGCTATGAGGTAATGATACTGTATCATTTTGAAAAGAAGAATATGGACAAGATATACGCTGCTGATGGATGCCATCTTATGGGATAAAAACTCCCGTACACCATCACATGCCATATTTTTGATTTTCGACAAATTTGTGAAATTTCAAGAATATTTTATAAAATTGGGATCTTGTAGAAAAACAGTACATTTGAGGGATGGGTGGGTGATTGACTCTTACTAAGAGCACACGCAGTAGATTGAGGAATAACAAAGCTCGTAATAGAAATATTATTCGACCGAAGAACTTGATGGAGAATTTCTTTTGCAGGATGAACAAGACGATGATGCCAAAGTAGTGGTAGACTTGAATCAGAAACAGCAAGGGCGACTGGTTGTGGGACTCCACTGGGAGCGGACACATGATATAAACCACAAGCCGTGTGAAGAATCTGTCCATTGTGTAAAGAAACGGCTGAAGCGTGAGTAGGGGTGAAGATGAACATTGAGTTGTTATCTTCGATGAATTTTGAGACAGATAATAGATTTTTGGTGATGGAAGGAACAACTTGAACATTGTGTTATGGGAAGAGCATCACCATTGGCTACAATGAGTTGTTGAGAACCTGTATATGGTGAGACAGTGGAAAGTAATAAATGAGTATGATGCTCATTGCCGGATATAACTTCTCCAACGGCAGTCAGCTGATCGAGAATGGATTGCGCTTGATGGATGTACTCTGTAATACTTGGATTTCCCTTGCTCAGCATCTGTAATTGAATTCGAAGCGGCCTCACGCCTGCGGCTGAATGGGCTGCATAAGAAGAGGCATATACGCCCAAGCTGATGTAGACGTCTTATGGTGGGTGAGCTGGGTTGTAATGGCGTTTGTGGATGTAGCTAAAATCCAACCGAGGGCAGTCTGATCTCGAACGAGCCATGAAGTGTAGGCCGGATTGGGTGGAGACAAGCCACCTGGTTGCGATAAGGTCTCGGTGGTGTTTTTCAAGTGCCGTCAACAATTGACAGAACTTTTCATGACAGCAAGATGGGTGCCAGTCGTGTTTTCTAGATGACAAAGTTTGTACCATCAAAGCGCTCTATTAAGCTGATGACGGAGCAGAGGTTACAAAGGAATTTGGCAAATTAGGAACAGAAGCAGTGGAAGTCACAGTTGGAGTAGGTTCAGCATTGCTGCTCTCGTGCTGTGTTTCAGATGTCAGTGTGACATTAGTAGAGGAGGATTCTGGAGTAGGGATGTTTTCTGGAGTGGCCATTGAGACTCCAGGAAACAAGGACTTGTGAGCGATGAGCTCTACCAAAGAACAAGCAAATCTTCACTTCATTGATTTGCAGGATGTACATCAAGATATTTATATTCAAACAAATCTCAAGAGTAAAATACGGAATAGAAAAATGCTTGTTAGGAATCTTCTCTTCTTATGGCTCATGGATAGCAACAGAAGAAGTAACGTTCAATATTGTATTACCTGAAATAAGACGGTTGTAGTATATATAACAAAAAATTACAGTACACCTAATATATGATGTAGCATCTTATAATAGAACAAATTATACAGGAAAACTCTATTTCTGTAAATAGATATATATATATATTTATCTCTTAGTTAGATGAAATTATTTCTATCTAATTATATTTAACTTTATCATTAAAAGAACAAAACATTAATATATAGAACTTACATCTTGAAAGACTCCAAATATAAGACATGTGTAAGTTGAACTTGTAAAAGGATTTTAATTTAATTCATCCAATCTATTATTTTAAGAAAAAAACTAATTTATGTCATATCTGTAATTAAAAACTAATAATTGATATTAAAATAAACAAATAATAAAGATTATTAAAAAAAATAATGTATTATTAGTCAATTATCAATTATGAGAATATTTTCAATCGTTATAAAAATAAAAAAAATAAAAAAATTCAATTTCAAATATAATAAATCTAACATTAAAAATATTATGGTTTGGGAGGGGGGTCGATTGGGGTTGCGGTGAAGCCGAATAGAGGGGATGCGGATATTGGGATTAATTGGGCGGGCGGGTTGCATCATGCGAAGAAGAGCGAGGCGTCGGGGTTCTGTTATGTTTATGATATCGTGCTCGGGATCCTGGAGCAGTTGAAGGTTTACAGGGTAATGTGGATTTTAGGGTTTTGGGTGTTGGGCTTTGTGTGATTTAGGTTGGGTGTATTTGTGATAACTGTTAGATTGTTCAGTTTGTGCTTGGTTGATAGTCAGTGGTGATGTAGCTCTGTTGTTTCTACGGTTTTGGGTGCTGTTATTTGAAATACTTTTAGGTTGTTATGTTTGTGTTTGCTTGATAGGTAGTCAAGTTGTTGCATTGTTATGGGGTTTTTGGGCAATCTCAGCTCTTCAGTTGGTTCGAGTCTAGTTGTCTAGGTTGTTTTTATTGTTCAGGGTGCATTTTCGTGGTTTAAAGTGTGGTCGTGGTTTAGGCTGTGTTCATGGTTCTAGGTCATTGGTTTTGGCGAAGGCTTTTTTTTTGCGACAGTGAGAAGACGGTGTGTATCTCATCCTCCCTTGACTCTTTCTATGAGGAAAATACCTGTGTGTTTTTCCGGTTTAGGGGTGGTTTGTGGTTTTAGCTCGGAGTTGGTGTTGCTCTTTTTGGGGTTTCATTTTGGTTTCTTTTTGCTTCTTGACTATGTGGTGGTTGTTTGTTTAGTTAAGTTAGATGTGGGTGCTAATGTAGCTGTGTTGTTGAAGTTCTTTGTTCTGAAGGCATTCCCTGTTCACTCGAGTTGATTTTTGATGTTGGAATTCTAATGTTTTGTTAGGTGATGCAATGTAGCATTTCTTGTAATATCTTTTGGGAGGGTATGCGAAAAAGGGAGCACAAATTAAAGTGTAGGGAATTGAAAGATCTTCTAGTATCTGAGGACAATTATCTCAAGTCACTGGCTATATATGTTGATATGAATTTTTGATGAATGAAAACTGATCCCAGGAGTACATATTCTTGTTGAATGTTAAAAATCATGGAACACAATCTATAATCCAGGGTTTCAACCCATTCTGAGTCCTAGTTATTGGCACACCACTTTCTTCTATTACCTTTATGTTCGAAACTGTGCTTGACTGCATTCATCTATTAGGATATCGGCGTAGAATATAGATTTTCTTGTGGTGTTGCTACCACCCTGCTGTTTACTCTGAACTGGTTGCACTTGATATTTGTCATCAGTTTGTAGAAGTGGGATGATGTCTTCATCAAAGTCGAATGTATTTCGTGGCTTGTTTTGGTATTCTTGGTTTTTTTTTGTGTTTTTTTAATACGCTTGCTCAATTAGTCTACAGTCACTCACAAAGGTTGCTCTTCTCATGGTCTGCACTCTGCATCTCTGCCCTTAGTATCTGATCTGTTGATTGGTTGAATGTGGTCTATAGTATTTTGATGGTTGTTGTTTTTCTTTGGTATTCTGCTGGTTGTTGTTGGGCTAGGATTGCCATAAATCTCATGCTTTCTATCAATTCGTTGTATGTGGTGCTGAGGGACTTGGTCGTTGTGTGAAATTGTCATACTTGAGCTTTTGATTATGGATATATGCAGGCTTTGTCATCAGTTCTAGTCTCATTATCTTGTGGCATTTCTAAGGCTTTTTTTTATTGTTTTTTTTCTTATTTCTTTTTGGACAGAATGTCTTATACATGATATCGATGCCCACCATGGAGATGGCATAGAGGAGGCCTTCTACACCACAGATAGATTCATGACAGCCTCTTTCCATAAGTTTGGCGACTTCTTTCCTGGCACGTGGCACATCAAAGATGTAGGGAAGCACTATTCTGTGAACGTGCCTGTGAATGATGGAATTGATGATGATGCAAGCTTCCCTGGGCTCTTCTGTCCCATCATTACGAAAGACAAGGAAGTTTATCAGCCAGAAGCTGTTGTTCTCCAGTGTGGAGCTGACTTGCTTGCAGTTGAACGGTTGGTGCTTCAACTTGCCTGTGAAAGGTCTTGCGGATTGTCTTGCGTTTCTCAGGTCTTTCAATGTACCTCTGATGGTCCTTGGTGGTGGAGGTTATACCATCCGAAATGTTGCTCGCTGTTGGTGCTATGAGGTATCACTTCTATCTGTGATATGCTTATGTAACATGATTTTGAATCTACCTTTTCTTTCGTCGTTTTTCTTTTTTCCCCCCAAGAAAAAAGGCGTATAAATTACTACAGGGTTGCATTCATCTGTAGAGCCAATGCAGTGCTTCTGGTTGATTCCGGTTCTCTTTTTTTGCAGTCGGCAGTTGCTGTTGGCGTGGAGCCTGATAATAAGTTACCGTAGGACGAGTACTGTGAATATTTTGGCCCCGACTACAATCTTCATATAAACAAACCCTAGCAATATGTAAAACCAGAATTCTGCCAAGGACTTGGGAAAGAATCAGGTGATCCTTTTAAGTAAATAATTTGTTTGCGAATTATTTATAATCGCTGTCAACTTTCTGCCCCCATTTTCTGAACCCTTAATAGTTAATATTACAGTTTTTACTTGACAGCATGTTCTTTAGCATGGAGAACATAGATTAGCAGTGAAGCATGCCATTGCCTGATTTGAGTTGAGAAAGTTGATTTCCTGGGGTTTGAGATCATGTTTCATAGTCGGAACTTTGCTTTTCTCATGAAGAGATTTTTATGAGCAGCATTTCTTAAACGGAGATGCTTTCCCATTGTCCTCCTCATTGTCGAAGACCAAACGTAATATGATATGATTTTTCTTGTGGGCAATCAGATTACTGGACACGAAATTCTGGGGTTTTATTTTTCGGGTTGGATGTGATGCAAGTACAGGAGATGTAATGACTTGCAGGTTCTTTTTTAAGTTATTTGCCTTACCATGATCTCTTGTTATTTCAAGTTTTGAAATGGATCAGAATTCATGTCGGGATCTTTAATCCCTCCTACGTTCAAAAACCCAAGACAATGTTCTTCAGGATGGTTCAGACTGAAAATTCTATGTAATTAACCATATAAGCATTCTGTGAACTGGGCTCATATTTGGAAAAGAGTCTCTCACAACTTGGATCAGAGTCTTGTGCTTAGTGCAAAAGCGAGCATTCGCTCTTCCAACATAAATTTATACTAAATGGGTTCAAGTTCCTCTCTTTCCTGAATTTTTCATCACGATTTGCAGTACCGTGTTGCTTGAGTCACTATCCTGTATACTGGTTGCGCCAACTGTTGCTTCCAAACCACACCGAATACAACCAAGGTTCCAGAGGAGGTAATATAATTGTTGGTTGCGTTCAGATGGTTATACTCTTCGTTAATCTTATGTATTTCGTGATTTTTTAACGTTGAATGGATACAGGATGAAGTAGACGAAGACGAAAGACCAAAACCTTGAATTTGGAATGGTGAAGCTTATGATTCTGATCCAGAAGATGGCAAGAACTCTAATCAACGAGCCAACGGCAATGTTGACACCAGGTAGTCATGCTGTTCTCCGATGGAGTAGTGAGGCATGCACGAGTCGTGTATGCTCTTTGAAAATCATCTGCTCTTTCTCTCTGGATATGTTGTCGGCTGTTGATGTCTTCGCTATCTAACCAAGCTTCGTTTGTTCTTGCAATATTCTCTTGAAGTGCTGCTGCTGATGATGCGAAGAACGAAGATTAGGAGGAGCAGCAGCGGACAACTAACAGAAACCAAGCATCTACTTTGGCATTCTGTCGAATCAAATACATGTCGAGGCAGTTGGGACTAGGGCTGTAAATGAGCCGAGCTACTCGTGAGCTACTCGGGCTCGGCTTACTCGGGCTCGGCTCGACCAATACTCGGCTCGAACGGCTCGCGAGCCTAAATGAGACTCTTATATAAATTTTATATATTCTTTATATATATATTTCATATTATATATTAATATATATATATTCAAATATTTTTTGAATTTTAACTTATTTTCATTTCGAGCTCGAGCTAGGGCTCGACTGAGCCCGAGCCTTCGATTTTCGAGTCGAGCCGAGCCGAGCCGGGCACTGTGTCGGTTCGGTTCGGCTCGTTTACCGCCCTAGTTGGGACCACCCCCTTATAGCAGATTTCTCACCCGTTGCACCAAACAGATAATGTAGAGGAACCCGCTAAATGTACTATCAGGCATGACTTGTAGCTTGTGTAGAAGGAAACAGAATATATTTTGTACTGATCTTGAAATGTCTTGGATCGCCTTAGAGCCTAATCATACTTGAACATCACGTCTGTACATGATCGATGCTATAAAAATTGTTCATGGGTTCAATACATTCCAATAGCATGTAGTTGTTTCTTGGTGATCTGTGTTGTGTCAGTATTCCCGTGATGCAATTTATAGGGTTTTACTTATGGAGAAAGGCGTGGATAGAGAAGCCTTGCTTGAATTGCAGCTGACTAGCGGTTGATATCTATTTCGTGCCTCTCGAACCCACAAGTAGAATTTACTTCATTTAAGAGTAACTGTGTAGGTGTCAAGTGGAGTTAGAACAGTCGTAAGCCGTTTTTTTCCTCAGGCCGTCAATCATCGACGGCTGCCATCATTTTGCCGCCAGCCGCCCGCTGCATCATGCCGCTGGCGATCTGACATCTACGGCCTCCCTCAGGCTGCCGTGGAATGCGATAATTGGTCGTAGTGCTCCATGAGTCGATACCGAGAAAACATTTTTTTGTGATTATATGTAGTTATTGGTTTTGTGTTTGTAGATTTCTATATTTTGTTTCTGAATTTTAGTTGTTTTGTTTGGGATTTGCATTACGACAAAGGAATGGAAGAAAATTGAGAAGATATTCAATTGTTAGCTCATCAGCATCGTCTGTTTCTCCTATTTGTGGTGTGATTATGTCGCCACGTGTCGAAATGAAGAGTTTAAAAGGTTAGATACTCGGTCTTGCTGTTCCTCTAGTGATCTGCATTGCATTGTTCGTTTTCTTGGTACTTACATGGATGGAAATCCTCATGACCCGACTAATAAAAATATGTGCAAGTATTTCATAGTTGTCTTACGACTAATTCTCGCAATACAGAATAAAACCAGAAAATCACGACATACATAGTACACTAGGCCTCTCCTCTGAGAAGCTTGTTATTAACTTACAATACTATGACAGAAGATACTTGCTCGATTGAAAGAGATGTGATGATGGGGATTGCTTCATCTGATACCCCTCTACTTCATTTTCTTACTCTTCTTGTGCTGCCTTCTCCCAAAGGTCTCTACAAACCAATCATGGTTTTCGTCCGATATCATACGTCCAATGACCACTCCGACCACCAGTCCGCTTATGTATCCCATTGATCTGATAACCCAACCAATTACATCGGATGAATCTTCATCTTCTTTGTAGGATGACTCATTTGGTGATGCTGCTTGAACCTCCGGATTCCCACACTTCTTGGATAAGGGGCTGTCACATAGCCCTGCATTTCCGATGAAGGAATCTTTGTTGAACGTGCTGAACTGGCCACCTTGTGGGATTGGTCCTGTGAGCTGGTTGTAAGAGACATCTAGTTGGCTGAGAAACGATAGTTGAGTCAATCCTTGAGGAATTTCACCCAAAAGCCGATTGTGAGAAAGGTCCAATGACAGTAGCTGCGCCAGGTTCGAAAATGAGAACGGTATGCCTCCCGTAAGATTATTGTAGGAAAGATCCAAGATTTGTAGTCCAGTCAAGTTTCCTATAGAGTCAGGAACGTTTCCAACCAGTCTATTCTTTGAGAGGTCTACTGAGATTATAGGATATGATGATCCAAGCTGTAAATCATTACTTCCGATGATATGAAGCAAAAAATATTCAAATGTCATCTCCCCACCCAATAAGTCGAAAGTCACTTCGATTCCACTCGGCTGTAGGATTAGTTTTTTCATGGCATACAAATCGTCAAACAGCTTATCCGACATGTTACCCATAAACTGATTGTCCAAAAGTTCAATCCAATACAAGCTTGGGAAGCCAATCCCAAGTTTGGGTGGTAATGGACCATGCAACTTATTTGATCCTAGATAAATGGCTTGCAACCCGGGAAGAGGACTCAACCAAATGGGAAAAGTATCAACGATGATGTTGTTTTCCAACTCCAATGCCTCGAGGACTGAACAATTGACCAGTGATCTGGGAAGTGCCCCTTCGATACGGTTTGACCCTAGGTAAAACCCTTTCATTTTGCAAGAACTTGTGAATGCTTCGGGAATCGTTCCATGGAGATCGTTGTGACCTAAATCAAGAATTTCCAAGTGACTGCTAAGATTGAATAGACATGGAGGAATCTTGCCGCTCAACCGGTTGTAGTGCAAACTTAGGACCTTTAAGGAAGTAGCGTTGCAAAAGGCTTCTGGTATCTCGCCTCTAAATCCATTTCCTTCAAGAACAAAGCTAATCATTGATGACGATGGGATGGGAAGGGATCCTTTGATGATGTTGGATCTAAGATGTATGACAGAAAGCCTTGTTTGGTTGTGGAGAAAATCAGGGAGTCGATTCAAATAACATTGGTATAGATCTAATTGCACTAGTTGAGGATAGTCACTATTGTTGTGGGTGTGGGTGGGAAAAACTATATCAATGTTTGACAGACTTAGTGCTTCAAGATTTTGATGTCCGACAAATATATCGAAATTGAGATGACCGATTAAGTTGTTTACACCAAGAAAAAGGATTCCAAGATTGGACAGCCCAGAAATAAAGTTAGTGATCGAACCGGTCAATCTGTTGTAGTTAAGATTTAGATAAATCAGGCTTGTCAAGTTGGTAAAATTTGGGACTTCACCCAATAGATTACAGTGGTAAATCTCTAAATATGAAAGTTTGGTGAGGTTTGAGAGAGTGCGGGGAATTTCACCGATCCAATTATTGTATGAGAGACGCAAATGTGTCAAATAAAATAGTTTGCCAATTGAGTTTGAAAGGTAACCCTGAAAATTACATCGAAATAAGTTCAAATATGAAAGTTGCGTTAGGTTGTAAAGTGAAAGGGGAATTTCCCCCAAAAAACTATTCAAAGAGAGGTCAAGATATATCAGCTGGGATAGCTGGTCGATGGAAGTGGGAAGTTGACCATAAAACCCTGTATTTTTAATTGACAACAAACTTAATCTGCTGGTGTTTTGGAATTCTGGAAAATTGCCTGAAAGGTTTGTATTGTGACCCAACCTGAGGACTCGAAGTTCGGGTAGGAAAAAGACACGCTTCGAAAACAGGCCATGCAATCCACAGTTTACAAGTCGAAGACTTCTGAGGGATGTCAAATTAGCTATTATTTCTGGAAATGGGGATGATATGTTCACTTGGCTTAAGCTGAGTACCTCCAAGGCTGTGAGATTCTTAACCAAGGTTGCTAGGCTTGGATGTTGAAGCGTCAACAACTGGAAACCAGAAGATGGTTCAAGGTTAAGAGATAGATCAAGGGATATCAGGTTGGACAAAGTGGAGACTTCTATTGGCACTTGACCGTAGAGTCGGGACTGAGATAGGTTAAGATACCTCAAGTTCACAAGATGACCCAAGTTAGATGGGATAGGTGAGTACCTGAAATTATTGTCGGCGAGGTTGAGTGTTTGAAGATGGAAAAGCTCAAAGAGTGTACTGTTAGGTTGAATGGAACCATAAAGACAACTACTACTGAGATCAAGACCTATGACGTGACCGCTAAGCTCATCGCACTCAACCCCATCCCATTTGCTATCGTCGGTACTTACATTACTGGTTGATTTCCAGGACAGAGTCTTGGGATATGCAGATGGATCGATAGAGGCAGAGGGAAGGATAGAAAACCCTTGCTTGAACCGTAGCAAGGCCGATCTCTCGGCATCGTTAGGGATAGAAGAGGCGGAGGCAACATAACAAATCATGAGCCATAGGAGTATCAAATGCGTAGTCATTGTGTTTTTTTGATGATGAGTATTGCTGTGTTCGTACATGAAGGAACCAGGAATTGCCTTATTATATACTGGTAGGATTGAAGCAACGACGAATTGTCTTTGTATATTTTGGTAGGATCAAGTCAATAGTGGCAGACTAGCTACTTTGAACTCGTTAGAAGACTAGCTAATTTCCTGGAATTTGACAGTCTGTTTCATTGTTGAAGAGTCCCATAAACATTTCAGGCCATTCATCTCCATTTTCATTTTTATAGTATGTTTGACCAATGAATCTTTTGCTGGTACTGTCTTTTGTTCTTGGAATACGGCTCCAGCTAGTGCATAAAGAAAAATGCGTTCGTCTCCATATCACTGCTATTGTTATTTTCCGTAGCTCACAGCTTCACCTTGCTTGCCGAATCCATTCTTGTTTTTCCGGGCTGTCATCTTCCTAATCACTTGAATTCCTTTGCACTAAATATTTCATGCCTGGGTTTCAGGGCTCGTGTGTTCCACAGGGTTCACTCAACAGAGTAGAGGAGCCTGCCAGAACAACGTGGAATCTTGTCTTCAAACCCATTATATTTTCATGGTTGAAGTTAAGATATTATCATGGATATATCAATTATTATATCAGGTGATAATCTACACATAATGTCATCTGGCTGGTGTGTGTAACCTCACCTAATAAGAATACAATTTTGATTTCAGAGAGAGAGAGAGAGAAAAAGAGAAATCAAATTTGATTAGGGATCTGCTTTTAAAAACTAAGGTCAACTCTGATTTTGTTTAAGTTGTTTGATGCGTGTTTCATATCAAGTATTTTTTTGTGCCAAGAAAATTGATTTATGGAGAAGTTAATTAAAAGTTATTTTTTAATATCAGATTTTTTTTCGGTTTTAATCGATTAGCATATTAATGGAGTGAGATCTTTTAATTTGTTCCACTATTAACTTGTTAGATATATAGATGAATCTTTGCCCAGACAGGCTGAGACTGGGCACTTTTTCATCAGTGGAAAGTGTAATATAGTTTCCAGATATGCACAAGTAAGCTGTTTGACTGGTATTGTCGTGAATATTATATATGTAACTAGCTATGCATAGATCGTAAATGCATCCAAGACACTACAGGGTGCTAGTTGTTAGTGTGTGTACGTGCATAGTAATCTACTCGTTATTTGTAAATTTAGCTTATAGGGACCGGGTCTTCTAAAGAGTTCGAAAGTTTTAAGTCTAAGCAAAAGTCTTTTTCCGTTTGAGTTATTTAGATAATGATGCTGATTGACTTCATGGTCTTGGTGGTGTTCCACTGATGGTAATTATATTCCTGGAGCAGCATAATTTTCTAAGATTCCATTTCTGAGTTAGATAAGCAACGTCCAACACAACAGGAGACGACTTGGAAAATTCCTATTGAAAAACTGAACGAGAAGACAAATATAATAACCAAGATAATCTTATCCCAAGTGTACGATTTGAAGAGGACAAGATACATATAACTCCTATTATAAAGAGATTATTTTTTTATGATTCTGAAATTGTCAAACCACATATCGTATAGTTGAAAGAAGAACTGTTTATCATAAACATGAACAAAGTTTAAACCTTTAACACCGGAAGATGGGCCTGGACTTTTAGTTCGATGATTAATAACATTTTCAATAAACCTTGACGGGCTGCAAGGAAATATTGTTATATTTTATGGATAAGAGTACGTATATCTTGATCACTTTATATTTTTTATTTGGTGGGATTCTGACTTGTTCATTTTCTTTTCTTTTTTTTCATGATATTTCACCGTGCTCCTTTGCAAGATAACCGCTATGGTATTTTGATTGGTTCACTAGGGGCAGCAATTTCATCATTGCGCCTGGACATGGTGTTACAAAGAGCCCTGGGCATTTTGGTGTTTTTACTAGTTACTTGTCGGGACTCTATCTTGACGCTCCGGACTTCGTTTGTCGTTGGTTTCGTTGCGTTACGACCGTATTTGTTTCTTTTATGCTCTTCGAACATAAACAAACATAAAAATGTATAAAAAGCTCAATGATAAGCATTTTAATCCAAATACATATGAATATACAACAAACGACGTCGAAAATGAAGACAAACACAAATATGAATAATACATATTTCACCCTAAACATCCCACTTCTTTCATAAGATCTCTCAACCAAATCAACCCCTTACACGCTTCTGAAAGTGTCATGTACTCTGTTTCAGTTGTCAACAACGTCTGCACCTTTTATAGTCTAGACATCCACGAGATCGCACTATTGCCTCGAGGCACGTCTCGACTCTCGTCATGAGCTTCTTTATTCAGCTTGCTATTCCCTCGTGGGTTGCCTCCCCACACAGTGCTTGGTTTGATGTCCTCGGCCCACGTCTTGAAGTTGTTCCACGAAAGTTCAAGAATTTCAAGAATTTGATAGTCCTGAAATGAAGCTCTTGATTGATCCTCGTAATCTGTTGTAACTAAGGTCTAAAATAGCCAACTGTATCAAGTTTGCTAAGGGTAGGACTTCACCCACTAATTTATTATGGGAGAGATCTAAAAGAAGAAAGACGGGTGAGATTTGAGAGAGCATGGGGTATTTCACCTATCCAACCATTGCTTGAGAGCCTTAAAGATTCCAAATGAGATAGTCTGCCTAGCGTAATTGGAAGATATTCCTGAAAGTAACGATTAGATAGGTCCAGGAAGGTAAGTTGCGTGAGGTTCACGAGGGAAATGAGAATTGTCCCCGCGAAATTGTTGGACGAAAGGTATGGATATTTCAACTGGGATAACTGACCAAGTGAGACTGGAATAGACCCCCCTCAAAGTTGCATTCACGAAGAGAGAGCACTTCTAATGATCATAGATTCCCAATGGAAGGGGGGAATTATTCCATGGAATCGTGTACCATCGAGCAACAATCTGTTGAGTCTGCTAGTGCTATGAAATTCAGGAAGGTATCCAGAAAGGTCTATATTGCCAGCCAAATGGAGTGATTGAAGTTTTGGTAGGTGAAATATACATTCTGGAAATGTGCCATGCAATCCACAGTTTGAAGGAGAAGCCTCTTTAAGGATATCAAGTTTGCTATCATTTCTGGAACAACAGAAGGGATCTTTGCTTCGGTTAGCCAGAGTACCTCCAAGGCTGTGAGATTCTTCACCATGGTCTCTAGTCTTGGATGATGAAGTGTTAATAACTGGGAACCGGACAGTGGGTGAAGTTTGTGAGATAGATCAAGGGAGATTAGGTTGGACAAAGTGGAGACTTCTATTGGCACTTGGCCGTGGAATCTGGACTGAGATAGGTCAAGATACCTCAAGTTCAGAAGACGACCCAACTGAGATGGAATACGAGAGTATCTGGAATTGTTGTCTGAAAGGTTGAGTGCTTGAAGATGAATAAGCTCAAAGAGCGTGCAATTTGATGAGAGAGAACCACACAAACAGCTACTACTCAGATCAAGCTCTCACACTCAACCCCATCCCATTCGCAGCAATCACTCCGGTCACTAGTCGGCTTCCAGGATCCAATCTTGGAATAAGCGAATGGGAGAGCAGAGTGAGAGCAATGGCTAGAGAAGCTTTTCTTAAGTGTGCAAAGCCGATCTCTCGATATCATCACACAGAATGGGAGAGGAAGAGGTAGAAGCGACACAAACTGATAGGCAGAGGAGGTGCAAATGAAATTTTTTCATTGTGTTTGTTGGATAATTTCTGTTACTTTTGTAGATGATCTATATGAGTGAGATATGGCTGCCTTATATACTAGTTTGATTAGCGTATTGCATGGGATCAGATTAAATAAAGTCATTGCATGGGGCTTTTGTAGTTCACTAAATTTTTCCTATCTGTTTCAGTAGAAGATTTGATTTCAGCGTAGACTTGGAAACATATATGCCGTGTGTTATCAAATGTAAGAACTGCTACTTTTTATCTTTTTTGAGTGGCAGCAAATAACAGGGCATCTGCGTTTTGGTTTTCAGGAATTTTGTGATCATTGGCTTGTTCTTCAGTTTAATTTGTTCACGCCTGAATGGCGGTATAGTTGGAAGAGTTGGATGTTCTTTTTCCCTGATAGTGGAGTTCAATGGCATTTCAGTTTCTGAAAACTTCACTCGACTATGCAGGTGAACATATGGCCTGTAAGATTAACGATGAAACCACAACAATAGCTAGCTGACATGATCTCGTTGTGCCTGCTCAATTCTGGAAGAGCTTTTAACCGTGGACAATCGCTTGACGAAGACACACATATCGTCAGTGTCATTTGCAGCTGAAGCAAATTAAAGCGGCATCAGAGCAAGCAGTTATATCTCCTGAAAACTGGGTCATATAGTCTATTGTATACATGAGAAGTTTATGTAGATTTCATAAAGATCTAAGGAGCCACTACTAAAACTCCTGCTTGACTAACCTCAGAAGGCAGCGGAGATGTCGGGGACGAAAGTGGGGTGTTTGAGTACTGTTGATCATGTGTCTGATACAAATGAGCGCTCGGCATGCCAGAGCGTTAGCCAAGAGCTGACACACTGCAGGATAATGTATTCTGAACTCGCTCCATTTGCTTGAGGACGTAGTTGTCATCGTGCAGCTCAAACGGGATGCTGAAACAAAGAAAGGAAGAATTTCAAGCTGCTCAGTTGTAGTACTATTGATTGATACATGACAAAACTCAACAAAATTGATCAAAGAGTGCATTTGAGCTGCGGCTAGTAAGACAGAAGATAATGCTTACACATTACAACAGTCATTTCGACTATCATTATCCAGTAATTTCTCTACAAGTGGTTCTCATATTGGTTCGCAACATGTTCGTATTAGCATCATTAACTCTTGGCTTGATATTAAATACTGACATCCAGACCTTGCGATCCCCTTTTGTCCCAGGGTATGTTGTATAGGTCGTCTGTTATACCTGATATGCTAGCACAAAGGGATCATAATAATGAAGTGTTTTCATCTTATTGATTTCAACCAACTTATAAGATGGATGCACATTCGTGCCATCTTATTTGGTAAAATTGGACATAGAAATTGCAATAAACTATGTCTATACAGGAAAATGAATACTATATAATTATGAATATCGTCAACGATTGTTTGCCTTCTTAGTAACCCATAGTCAGGAAATTAAATCCGGATCCACTACTCAAACTATTCATATATGCTAGAGGCATCGAGTTTAAATGAATAGAGGAACGCAAAAGGAAAAACTGCATTCGCTTCAAATATTGTCAAGGACCTGAAGTCCAAAGACTTGTAGCTTGTATACCCGAAGATTGTCATCCTTGTAGGATGCAAATGAGTGTTTATGATAAAGAGGCGAAAGGACAAAAGGAGATGTTAGTTGTCGAAAAGGATTTTCGCGGATACCCTATATTGACTATGGTAACGTCTTGTTATTTCGATTGTATTCTGTGTCTTGGATCGATACGGCAGTGAATATGAAATTTGATATGCAAATATTATAATATAGAGATAATTCCTAAAGGATTAACTATCCCCAAAGGATTAATTCGTCCCTGAAGGATTAATTGATCCCTCAAGGAATAACTGATCCCTCAAGGATTAACTTATTCCTTCAGGATTAATTCGTTCTTGAAGGATTAACTCGTTTCTGAAGGATTTACTTGTCTTCGAAGGATGATCTAAATCATAAAGAACTAACAAATCCTTGTAGGATTTTCAAGTTATTTAATCGTTCTTATTGAGATAGATAAAGTACTCAATCATTGAGATCATTATAGAGTCATATTTAAACAAGTAATTTGTTTATGGTTCAAACAAATTGATATTTATTTCTAACGGAGAATTATGGTATCTCTATTTCATGCTTCTAATTTGAAGGTTATTCTATGATCTCTCGATTCGTTATATATGAGAATGACCTATTTATAGTCATTTAAAGTGGTAATATTGAAGTAGGATCGAAGAAAGAAATATGAAAGTTAATCTAAACATGGTCTTGTCCTATAGATCGAGTATCTCTCAGAAGAAGATCTCTTTACCAACCAGAAGAGGATAATTGAGATAAAATTGCATGAACTTATTATTTGCCGAACACTTTATGGTCATTATTCACTAAAAGCGAATATATATTCATTTAAGCCTTAAAAGCTTACCAAGAGAAACTTTGGACCTGAAGTTCCTTACTTTAACGTCATATGAGCACTGCATTATTATGCAAATACAATAGGCCTGATATTTATTGCATTTGCACAAAGCCTTAGTTAGGCATAGTGCTATTCCAACCTAAAGTTATTGGAATGGCGTTAAACACATCGTTGGTTACTAATAAGTATCAATAGTTTTGGGTCTTTGTGTACCCAAGAAATAATATCATTTGTGTTGAATCCTGATATGGATTATATATTTAGTCCTCTTAACACCACACAATAGATTAATCATTGTTTTTTATAAAAGACAAAAATGTTTATATAAGTTTGAAAAACAAGGTATAGTTATTTTCTTCATACATTTCAAATTTTCATCAAGCTTCTTGAAATTATGTTTGGTTTAGATCTTGAAAGAAGGACATTCAAGATCAAAGATTAAAATATTCAACTAGTGTTCTCCCAATTATATTACTTGAAGTTAATATAATTAGTATTGCATATATATTTGTTGAATATGTCAAAACTGACAACCAGGTATATATTTCATAAATATTCTCACTCCCCAGCAAAGCCGTTAGTGAGACTAAAAATAATTATTCAAAGTAATTGCTTCATCATAAATCCTATAGATTGATTATGAATTTCTTGCATATTTCTATATTTGAGAAACTTATTTACATGGTTTGATATGCATGAAATTTTGAAAATTGTTTGCATCAGGAGGAGCGTATTTATCATCCCTGAAGATGAAACCCATAAGGTTTTTAATTATATTTTTTTTGTTTTGTCATGGTTTTTATTCCATTGGGTTCTTCTAACTAAGGTTGCATTACTCATAACGTGTGTCATGAAAATAATACAGCATATATTATACAACTCAAAAAAAAAAAAAAAAGATACATAAAAATACAAACTGGGCCAACTTATTAAAAAAAGCACTTTCTAAAATAAATTTTGAGCTACTCGAACATAAAATCAAAATTCAAAGACTCAAACATCTCCCTAATTGTCTCAATAAAGTGAGTTACTTTTGAGGGAAAGACTGTATTTTTTTTTCTTCGATCAGATTTTTGCCCCAATAAGTTTATCCTGATAAAGTTTTAATAAGACACTCATATTCTCATAATCAGATATATAATATATTAATATAAAGTTTTGTTATTACCTTATCAAAAAGGGTTAAAAAATGCATAGTTATGGCTGATAAGATTCACACCAAAAAGCCTCCACTAACTAAAGCAATCCCACCCAAAGTTGCTGGTGAAAGATGGTCTGCCTGATTTTTGTATATAAGAGACAACACCACTTTTCCTGCGAAAACAAAATTCTCTCGGGGAGATTTAATACAACAGTGTATGTATTACAGTATGAGTGATTCTTTTAATTTATACGGTACATTGTGTTTTTTTTTTATTATTATTACAACAGCTTGTAAAGGAGGCTTGCCATCCATTTATAGACTAAAGAGATGAACAATAAATAGACAGAATAAATTTTCAGATAAACACAACAAATATCTTCTGTTACGATTTACTGCTCCACACTTTCCTCCACAACGCCACTACTCCACATTTGCCTCCACAACTCCACAAGTTTGTTAACGAACGTTATTTATTTAAATTATATTTTTATGGGTATATAAATGTAACCCATGTATTATAAGTTCATATAAATTTTAAAAGATTAAGTTGTGATTTAATACGACCTGATATGTTCTGTAATTCTCTTTTCACAAAGTGTTCTGCAATCATAATTTGTGACAACGTTCTGGTGGGGTTTTTTTTTTCGATGCTCAGATTTTTTCACGTTAAATTCGTGTGTTCTTATTGTTGAATGTCTCGATTTAGCATCTTCAAATCGTTCAAAAAAAAATAGCATCTCTCAATCTAACAATAAGTCGCACTCAATTTTTTTTTTCCCTTTTCTTTTTGAATGACTATAGACTTTATATAGACGGTATAGTGATTTAAAATCCCTATTTCAATGATTCTTCACACTTTGCCCCCAAAAACGTTTGATATACACTTTGCTCCTCAGTTTGTGAATTTCATATGTTTTGATCCTCTTTAAATGATTGTACCCTTTCTTATTAAAAAAAAGAAAAAGAAAAAACAGAAAACATACTCATTGCCCATTGAATCCAGCCATGATGGGGACCACTCTCATCACTTTTCTCCATATCTGATGCCCTCCTCCTCCTCTTCTTTCTCCTTCAATTCCACAAAACCCATTTAGTTTCTTCCTCAATATCGAACCGAATCTCAATCAATTACACCAAATTTCATAAATTTCTCTTGTTGTTTTTGAGTTCTAATTATATCTGGGAAAAAGGTTTGGGTTCTTGTAATTATGTGGGTTTTATGTTTAGTTCCATTTCTTTTTGGAATGAGTGCGATTGTTTTTTTGATGGATTCACATAATGTGTTCGAAGAACCATCTCTTTTAGTTGTGTTGAGATATGCATTGAAGATTTCTTTAAATTTTAATTGTACATATTTTGATGATTTCTCAATCTCACTGCGCGGGTGAAGATGGTCTACCATCGCTCAACATCAAGTTTGTTGCTCTTCGCGTATTCGAATGGAATTGTTATTCGATCTTAGTGAATCAATCCATTGTTTGTGACCCTTTGACATCTCGCGCGTACCTGAAATGGAGACTTATAGAAAATTATGTACTCTATGTTATGTATTCGATTTTTTAGAATGTTATGTAGTCATTGTTATGTATTCAATTAAAGGTGCTAAGTCGAATGTTATGTATTCAAATATTATGTATTCGATTGATTGTCGAACACATTATGTAATGTATATACTACGGTAATAAAAAGTGTTATAGTACATCAATATAAAGTTATAGCACATAAAAATTAGGAGTTCAATACATAGCAACACATCTGTATTATACATTAATACCAAAAGTAGCAATGATGCAAGACAATGTAATACATATATTAAGATTAATAGTACGCGTAAATAATATTTTAGTATATAGAACTGATTTACGGTTCATATGTTTGAAAAAACTAATACATATAGCATATTATGCAGTATTTCTTATGCAACAAATTGTTCACAAAACCTATGTTTCAGTGTACATTGTGCAAAAAATAAACCATGTGAAAAAGTATCCCCAACATATATTAAAAACAATGGTACACTTAACATGTGATGGAGCATCTCATAATAAAAACAAATTATACACGAACGTTTTGTTTCAGTAAATAGATAGATATATTTAAATCCTAGGTAGATGTAATTATATATATATCTCTCATTATGTTTAAATTATTAATAAAAAAAAAGATAACATTAATATATAGAAGTTAACATCTTGAGGAATTTCAAATATAAGAATACAAACTTCATATTTTATAACCAAGAGCACAATGTTCTTGTGGGATTATAAAGTTAGACTGCTTTTTTCATGAATTTTTGCGAAGGTCAATAGTTGACAACTTTTACATAACTTCAAGAAAAAAGATGAAATGGAGACATATATTCGTTATAATTTACTTAGAATAATAATTCACCAATATTATATTACATTGAAACATGATGTCTGTACAATAGTGTATTATCAAAATTATTTTTTCATATAATAATACATGTAATCAATATTGTAGTACACATAACAAGACTGTTATAATATATATAACAAAAAATTACAGTACACCTAACATATGATGGAGCATCTCATAGTAGAATAAATTATACAAGAAAACTATGTTTCAGTAAATAGATATATGTATTTATCTCTTAGTTAGATGAAATTATTTCTGTCTAATTATATCTAACTTATCATTAAAAGAACAAAACATTAATAAATAAAACTTACACCTTGAGGGACTCCAAATATAAGAGCACAAACTTCATGTTTCATACACCAAGAACATGTTCTTACCGTATTATAAAGTGATACTAGTTCTCTTATAAACTTTTACAACGATTCTTTAATAGTTGTCAACATTGACAATATTACTTAACTGGTAAAAGAGACACATATGTAATTCACAATAATTTACTCAGAACAATAATTCACCAATATTATAATATATGAAACATGATATGTGTATAATAATTAATTTTCATCGATATAGTAATATAATCAATTTTGCAAAACATAAAAAACAACCGTTGCAGTATATATAACAAAAAATTATAATATATCATTGACGACATTGTAGTATATGAAACAAGATGTGTGCACAATAATTTTGAAATCATTCATCCATGATATCACAGTATATGAAACATAACTGTACAATATATATAACCAAATATTATAGTACATCATGACAATATTACAGTGCATAAAACGTTAACTATCATACATATTCATCAATAGAAGAAGAGTATACATTCATCAATATGCAGTGCAATATTTGTGGCGCATAAAGTTTTCTCATACTCAAATTTATTCAACTCCGGTTTCTTAGAATAAATGATTGCACATTTTCTCTTCAAAGTACTCTCACAAACCTCCTCTTCTTGTGTCTTGCCTCTATAATTATGAAACATGCATGAGTAGTGAGTTAGAGTTCTTAAAAAAAATCAAGAATTTGGATTTGTTGAACAAGTTGTTTGAAAAACAATTAGTCACATAAAACTTGGGTTTCAGATTTGGATTTAGGTTTGAAGAAATTGAATCGATTGTCTTGGGTTTGAATTTCATTTTCGAAATAACGAAGGAGAAAGGTGACTTCGTGGTGCAGAATTGGTGTCGATTGGGAGTGCGGTGAAGCCGAATAGAGGGGATGCGGATATCGGGATTAATTGGTTGCATCATGCGAAGAAGAGCGAGGCGTCGGGGTTCTGTTGTGTTTATGATATCGTGCTCGGGATCCTGGAGCAGTTGAAGGTTCATAGGGTAATGTGGATTTTAGGGTTTTGGGTTTTGTGTGATTTGGGTTGGTGTATTAGTGATAACTGTTAGATTGTTTTGTTTGTGCTTAGATGATAGTCAGTGGTGATGTAGCTCTATTGTTTCTAGGGTTTCGGGTTTTGGGTGCTGGTATTTGAAATACTTTTAGGTTGTTATGTTTGTGTTTGCTTGATTGATAGGTAGTCAAGTTGTTGCATTGTTGTGGGGTTTTTGGGCAATCTCAGCTCTTCACTTGGTTCGAGTCTAGCTGTCTAGGTTGTTTTTATTGTTCAGGGTGCATTTTCGTGGTTTAAAGTGTGGTCGTGGTTTTAGGGGGTGTGTTCATGGTTCTAGGTCATTGGTTTTGGCGAAGGCTTTGTTTTTTTGCGACAGGGAGAAGACGGTGTATATCTCATCCTCCCCTGACTCTTTCTATGAGGAAAATACCTGGGTTTGAGATTTCGGGGCTCTGTGTGTTTTTACGGTTTAGGGTGGTTTGGGGTTTTAACTCGGAGTTGGTGTTGCTCTTTTTGGGGTTTCATTTTGGTTTGTTTTTGCTTCTTGACTATGTGGTGGTGTTTGGATATACATTTAGATTGTTTGTTTAGTTAAGTTAGATGTTGGTGCTAATGTAGCTGTGTTGTTGAAGTTCTTTGTTCTGAAGGCATTTCGTGTTCACTCGAATTGATTTTTGATGTTGGAGTACTGATGTTTTGTTTGGTGATGTAATGTAGCATTTCTTGTAATATCTTTTGGGAGGGTATGCGAAAAAGGGAGCACAAATTAAAGTGTAGGGAATTGAAGGATCTTCTAGTATCTGAGGACAATTATCTCAAGCCACTGGCTATATATGTTGATATGTATTTTTGATGAATGAAAACTGATCCCCGGACTCTACATATTCTTGTTGAATGATAAAAATCACGGAACACAATCTATAATCCAGAGTTTCAACCCATTCTGAGTCATAGTTATTGGCACACCACTTTCTTCTATTGTCCTATTACCTTTATGTTCGAAACTGCACTTGACTGCATTCTCCTATTAGGATATCGGCGCAGAATATAGATTTTCTGTTTCAACCCAAACAGATCCCTACTACTCATTTGAAATTTCATGTGGTGTTGCTACCACCCTGCTGTTTACTCTGAACTGGTTTCACTTGACATTTGTCATCAGTTTGTAGAAGTCGGATGATGTATTTCGTGGCTCCTTTTGGTATTCTTATTTTCTTTTCTTTTTTGAATCCGCTTGCTCAATTAGTCTACAGTCACTCACAAAGGTTGCTCTTCTCATGGTCTGCACTCTGCAGCTCTGCCCTTGGTATCTAATCTGTTGATAGCTTGAATGTGTTCTATAGTATTTTGATGGTTGTTGTTTTTCTTTGGTATTCTGCTGGTTATTGTTGGGCTAGGATTGCCATAAATCTCATGCTTTCTATCAATTCATTGTATGTGGTGCTGAGGGACTTGGTGGTTGTGTGAAATTGTCATACTTGAGCTTTTGTTTATGGATATATGCAGGCTTTGTCATCCGTTCTAGTCTCGTCATCTCCTGGCATTTTTAAGGCTTTTTTTTTATTGTTTTTTTTATTTCGTTTTGGGCAGCGTATCTTATACATTGATATCGATGTCAACCATGGAGATGGCGTAGAGGAGGCCTTCTACACCACAGATAGAGTCATGACAGTCTCTTTCCATAAGTTTGGCGACTTCTTTCCTGGCACATGGCACAT
>LIEC01006802.1:0-11212 GCA_001925005.1 Drosera capensis
CTGGACTCTGACCATTGAAGTGCTTGCCAATATATGCATGTAACAATGTAACTTTGCAGCCTTGTATTACGGGTATTTTCCTTGATCAACCGAATAACCCGTAAACCTAGAAAACCTTTAAATCAACTTTCGCTGGAAAACCGATGAACTCATCATCACAAAATAACTCGACACTCAATGGGTTATGTTTATCATGTTGACGATTCAAAACTCAAGAAAGTATATCAGTATGGTTCTCCAATTCAATATGTTTCAAAACTATCCTCTTTTCAATCTTCGTACAACTGTATTTACAGTACTGTCAAATATACAGAGGCCGTCTTATTGTTCTTCCTATCGACAATAAACCAAAACATCAAACAGATAGCCCAATGCAGAAAAGTGACCTCCAACAGAGCGAAGCGATGAAGCTACAGAACTGTGAACAGAGAATGGTGAATTTATCCATATGCATAACAACCTCAAAAACCAAACATGTCAAAACTGAGCAGTGGAGCAGAGGGCTCGTTATATCCTTGCAAAAGCACGAGCAGAATTCCCGGGAAGCGCCGTTAGATAGTGAGGTTCTCTTGAATGGCCATAAAGGAACCACAAATGTTGCCTCCGACATCGGGAAAAGTTTCATGTCCTTGAAGAGGCTTGACCTTTCCCCTGCGATCCACATCAACTGGGTACTTGATGAGGTGAGCTCTCATTTCTGTCGGCTCCTCGGCTGCGAACTGTTTCCAGTTCATCTCGCCAAGTGTCCTTACTCGATGTACACATTCGAGGCTCTCGGGTTGATGAAAGACATCTTCAATGACTCCAAGGTGCTCCGCCCACAGTGACATCCTGTATCCATATATCTGCAAATAAGTCATATCAGCCTTGTACCCTGTGGCTGTGGAAGAAACTAACCATACAAGTTCCGCTCCGATTTATATTTCGACCACAGAAAATGATAATTTAACTATATCATATCGGTATACTGTTTCTCATCAGCTCAAGCATACAAAACATAAATGGATGAACAGAAAGTGCACGGAAATGATATATCAAAAATACCTACTTAGCATGCTACAGCACAGCTTTCTAAGCGTCAGATAAAAAAACGTTACCTGTCCACCAGGATTCGTGGACTTCCTGGCCCAAGCATAATGAGGCTGATACGCTCCCATTGCTATCTCAGTGTCCCTTGTTCCCTCCATCGAGCGCTGGTTGATGTTGGCTGAACCAATGATCACGTACTCGTCGTCGACTATCATGCCTTTGGAATGAACATAAATCATGAACCTTCTACTCTTTTGGCAGTGCGCCTGAAAATAACAAGATACACACCGAAGTCAAACATCTGAAAGCATTAGAATGGTTAGCTCGAAGCAGAAAGTCCTGATATACTGGTTGTGGCATAGAGTGCGAAATGGATCGAAGCTATTTAACCTGAGGAGTGTTGGGCGCATGAGGACTTCCAATGTCAGTATAATTCCCATCTCCGGCTTCACGATTGCCAAGGCAGAAAAAGTTCAGGAAGTCCTGCGGAACAAATGCGTCTTCAAGTCCGACTTCAACCAAGGCCTTGTGGATTGTCTCGTACATCATTTGCATTGTCTTGTTCTGCAAAAGTATTATCAATATTGCTTCAGTCACACGAAAAAATTGATGTTTTGGATAGTCTTATTTATCAGAAACACTGATTATGTAACATAGCATAAAACATGAGTAAGTACCTGCCAAAAGAGGATTCTTTGCGTAGGAGCACTAGTAGGAACACCTTCTGGCCACATGGGGATGACGATATAGGCGGCGAATCTCTGATGAGCTCTGATCTTGTCAGCGATTTTAAGTGCAATTTCCATGGGAATCAAATTGTCGGCACCTGTTACAGGTAGTGCATCTCAGAAAATAACTAAAACAGCACAAGAAAAATGGCTTCTGCATGGGTTTCCATACTCAAGCTCACGAAGACTGTCGATCCTCTCCAAAAAGACATAACAATCAGGTATGTGACATTCATACAGCAGCGAACAACAAAAGACGCGACCTTCAAAACCGGCATAAGGATCATAAAAAGGGTATTCACCTAAATCTTTATGCGCGCTCCAGTTGAATGAAGACCCAATAAAGTATTGGTTCTCGATATAAATGAAGTGCTGAGCAGAACGAATAGCCTTCACATATGCCGTATGAATGCTCATGTCAATCAGCAAGTTTTTCCCGCAAACCAGATTCTGGAACACAAAAAGCATAACATGAAGTCAACTGACTCTCAAGAAATAGAAAGTTGAGACCGATGGGAAACTACTGTTGTACCGAGGCACGAAGGCAGTAACAATAATTTTTATTCACCCAACCTACCTTGTTTGTCGCTTCCATGGGATCCTTCGGAAATCCTTTCACAGAGTTTGAGTCTATTGAGCGGAAAATCTACAATAGGGAAAAAAGAGAGGAACAATAGTAGATACTAAGATGAACTATATTTCCGACGATGTAAATGCAATTCAAGCAGGTTGGCTAATCAAAATCAGATTTACCTGTACATGCCAAGCATCTGGATCGTCCTCCTTAAGGCAAGGAGCATCCGATATGCCAATAATGTCAGCCATTCGTTCTATTCGAAGTAAAGCATCATCATAGGACATTTTCAGTTTTTTAATTCCATGAGGTTTAGCGGCTTTCAGCCATCGCTCTTGGAAGTTGGTGAGGACATCATATGCGGCCGGTCCATCTATCTTACAGTGCAGATCATGCCACGGTTCTCTTGGACACCCCATAGTATTCCCCTGTCGAGAAACGTGAGCACAAGCAATCAAATGTTCTAGTCATGAGCGCTGTTAAGGAAGATTGCACAAAGAGGAAAACAAATGACAAATTACCGCGAGACAAGGATTGTGATAATCATCTTTGTGAAGAGTGTCTAAAGTCCTGAATATTGGATGTGAAGGGTTGTCATATCTCCCGTCACATAAATCAAGGCCTCCGACAAAAGCTATGATTTTTCTTGTGTTATTACCGGCATCAGCATCCACTATCACATTCTTCTGATGATGAGTGTAAATTGTTTCAACTTCCTGAAACAAAAAAGGAGGAAAAAAAAGTTTAGAGCAAAATTAAAATGAAGTAAGACAAACATTTGCCGAATTAAAATGAAGTAACAGCACGATGGATGCTTCGATCACCTTGAATTACAAAAAAAATAATGCTAATTAAATGAGCGAAGAAACCCGTCTAATCCACGAGAAGTCAATTCTGAAAAAAAAAAAACAAAGAAAGAATGGCATATGGCATTTACCCTCTGCTTGAGCCAGCTATGTCTCTTTCCAGCAATGCGTGGACATAACAGTACTTGCACAGAAGAGTGTTTAAAGAAACGCCGGGTCTCCTCGTCATGTGTTTGCATAATACCATCCTGCATCAGACCACAAGAGAAACAATGACAAAAGTGATTAAATAGCAAATAACATGAAGAAAAGGTAGCACACCAAATTACACGAATTCGAGGGCTAAACGATGACAAGCCACTTACCGTTCTATAACCCAAGATACTTCTTGATGTAGGATCATCCCACACAAGAAGCAGGACTCTCACTCCCTCTTGTGATTTCGACCTGAGGAGCTCCCCCAGGGTGCAATCACCTAATGCAGGCCCCCCATCACGGATTAATCGGACCTTGTGCCACACTGACCACCCGGTTATGTAGATCAATCTCCGAGCCTGACGTATTGCATCAAAGATGTCCTGCCAACACTTACCATGCACATAACTCATGCCTTTATCCAACCATATATGCGGAAGAAATCCATCCGGAACATGGGCATCTTGATAGAGAGTGACGGTTCCTCCCTTTCTAAGAGGAAAGTATGTCCCGGTAACTCCAACATATTCAGGACCGGCACCTACTCCGTGATGATAAAAACTTAATTCCTCGATTGGTGTGTACTGAATTGAAATACTTAGGGCAGCTCCGGGTTTACAAGGCTTTCCACCTGCAGTAAGGATTGGATAAGTGCCTTCAACTTTTGTACCCCCGTATATCTGCTCTACAGGAATTGCCACGACTCCCATCAGTTGGGATCCCACCACGTCGCTGTCCTTAACAAGGAAGTGTACTTCAGCAGCATAATGTGCGACAGGGACATTAAAATGTTGCATCCATACAGGGTTTTCTTCATTACTGATAACATAGGTCCTACCAATAACGGCTGATGATATTGTTATGGAGACGTATGGATCACTGGTGATCTTATTAACCATATGCCCTTCGAGCTTATTGCTAACATTTCCCGGTAATTTTGCAAACACATCCCCTAATGTCTTATGGAACATATCCATGTTCGGGAGGTTTTTCGCTTCACGTACCCATATGCTTAGATTTCCATGCAATAGCAAAACCTTCAAGGACCCCTTAGAAGGCGAAAATGGCACCATTTGCAAACCAGGCTGCACATGATTAAAGGATGATGAATGCGAGAAGCTCGATACACTAGGTGTACCCATCCTGTCCGAAATAGATCCATCCCAACTTGAAGATGAGCTACTCGGATATCCATATAAGTCCCCTGGACGATCAAACCTTCCGCTATAGCTAGTGAATGGCGGACGTACATTTTGCAATCTATCCAACGAAGGCGCAGAAGGAGAAGCAGCGGCAGATCCATTATTATCATTCAAGCGCATATCAGCAATCAGACTCTCAATAGGCGGGTAAGCAGACGACCGAGAAGGCTTGTATTCCCCATCATTCTCCCTCTTCGGCAACAACTCATCTCCATGAGACATCAAACTATCTTGTCCATGGGTACTAGAGAAGCTACTCACCCGTTCAGGAAGCTGAGGCCTATTATCCGGTGGCGGGTACTGACTGCCCGTTTCCTGATAGTGATAATTAGACTGGAAGCTACTAAGGTGCTGAAGTGTAGGTTGAGGTGAACTAGTTGCAACAGCAGGTGGAGGAGGGTAACCGTAAGGGTAAGGCATTGGAGGCGGCCCGCTAGGGTACACAGATGGCGGATATGGATAATGATAGCCATATAGATTCGGATAAGAACCCGGCGGAAGACCTGGTGGTGGATAGGGTTGATTAGGAGGAGGATAGGAATGATTTGGAGGAGGATAGGGTTGGTTTTGAGGTGGGTATGGTTGATTTGGAGGTGGGTAACCATATGGATTGTTATATGGGTAGTTTGATGGAGAACCATATCCATCCATGATCATCAACAACAATAACTACTCTATCTCAAATCCCTTTAACCAAAATTCATACGATTTGGGGCATACCCACAACCCAAATTCACTAGGGTTTCCCCTAACTTGATCAAAGACACAAACTTTGAAACAAATTAACCAAAACCTAATCCATTAACCAAATCTTACACAATTTGAGACAATACCCAAAACCCAAAATGAATTACGGATCCCCAAACTTGATCAAGGACACAAACTCTGAATCAAATTAACCAAAACCTTTCCCTTTTAACGAAAACTTACACAACTTGGGACAATACCCACAACCCAAATTGACTTGGGATTCCCCTAATTTGATCAAAGACACAACTTGCCCCCAAATTATCAACAAACTCACCACCTAAAACCAACAATTTTACACCTTTCTGATATGCAGGATCAAATCACACAATTTTGGACAAGACCAATTGACTTGGGATTCCTCTAACTTGATCAAAGACCAAAATGAACCAAACTTTTTGTACCTTTCTATGATGCACAATATCAAACCCAACAAAATGTGTCAAATACTCAGATGGGTATCAAAATCAATGCAAGAGAAAGGGGTAAATGACAACTTGGGTTACCTGGATTTGTTCAAGAACGAGAAATGGTTAGGTGAGGGTTTGTTGATGTTTTCTTGTGCGATGATTGGATTATTATCAAGGGCGATGAAATGGAGGAGCTTGAAGCCTTGAATTGTATGAGAGGAGATGTTGAAAATGGATGTCAAGGAGAGACTTTGGTGAGGAAGAGGGCGACAAGGTCAAGAAAAGAGAGATCATCAAAGAAGGGAAGCGAAAACTTGTACGCGGTAATAACGCACCCAATATAACTTCCATCTAGTAGCTCTACGTCGAAAAGATCACAATTCACAATGTGTAATTTGATTTGCATGAGACATAAGGCAGGTTTGTTATTGTTGTTCCTCATTTTTTATTTTTGATATATAATTAGATATCATAAAAATGTTTGATATTGATTTTTAATTTTTAAATAAATTAAAATGAAGTAGAGAATAGGAAAAAAAAATTCGTTTCTATTTCTTATTTCATTGAGGTATAATATTCAATAATTTTTTATAAAAAAATTTATTTTATTTTGTAAAGTGATTTTATTTTCTATCTATCTTTTTTATTTTGATTACAACCTTTAATAATATAATTATAATATAGATAAGATTAAAATATGAATGAAACTTTTGATGTAGATTTCAACATATCATGGACAAATTTCAATTCTTATATGAGAAGAAATAGGTTGATGATTACCTAGAGTGTCGTGTCCAGGATACTTATGGTAAGCAGCTTTTGCATAAACTAGAGTTGGTTGCGTTTGTGCTTTGGTAGGTGGAAGGTTTAGTACCTACAATATGGTCAAAATGAGACGTGAGAAGTGAGAAAATCATCATAGAACAAATTTTTAGTCGATTTTTAAAAATGGTTTCAATATAGATGTGATGTTGATGTGCATTAGAATCTTATATGGGTTTGCCCAAATTGTATGGGTTGTGTTTTCAATCCTATATATTAACGAGAATTATCTGGATATTTGTATCTCTGTTTGCTATATGATCACAAGTACCAGAAATCCGAAATATCCAATCACTTTCATTTCATTCCTGTAATCAACCAACCTTCTTGAATATGTAAACATGCAATCAGAATGTCTGATTCGATCAATGTATAACCACAGATGATCCCTGCTGCCAAGTTCCCGCGACAGGACTACGAACACTATAAAGTCCCGATAACCAAGTCAGCGATCCAAACGACCAACTCCCAAATGTGACCTCGCTGCCTCCTAACCCCGAAAACGTTACCTTATACGTTATTTTCTGTCCAACTTTGCTAAACTTCAGCACTTGAGCACGACTGTTATTGATACTCCGAGAGGCTCATTGACAATCACCTTGTAGATACTCTTTGCTTTTCCTACATTAGTCACGGTCCTTTTGTAAGCTAAATTGGTGGTTTTCCCATTTCCGAGGAAAACCACAGCGAATGGCGGATAGTTCAGGTCACCTGGTTTGAGGTCCGTGCCTTTTGGGCATGCGAAGTTTCCCCTAGAGACCAACGCTAGCTGTGTTGTTGTGTAGTTGAGGCTGCATAGGTAGTTTAAGTCGTGCTCAATGTCGAATACTAGACCAGGGTCGGCAGCCTTCTCTGGGTCGACGTGCCCTGATCCGAAGGCAAATGGGGTTGCATAAGTTGTTTTGTTGGGTGAGAATGCGTCAGTGATGGGTCCGTTGGTGTTGTCGCGTGTGTAGGAAGTTGTCATGATGGCGGACTTGATGGCCGCAGGTGACCATGCTTGGTGGATGGACTTGATCAGCGTGGCTATTCCACTTAGGTGAGGGCATGACATGGATGCCCCAGAAACTATGTTGAATAACACTCGTCTTTTGTCCGTCTTGAGCTCAGTCGGGCTAGTGACTGGTGGCCAAGCGGCCAGGATGTTGACTCCTGGTGTGGTTATATCTGGCTTGATCACATTGGAATCAACAGGTCTCGGTCCCCTTGGTGAGAACGCAGCCATCACTGGTGCACGATAGCCATACGTTGTTCCCTTGAACTCTATGGAAACTGTCAAGTTCCCGCTTAGACTTAGATAGCTTTTGATGGTGCTGGCAGCCTTGGCTCCTACCATTGTCGCTGGCAAGAGGTGTGCATCAGCGAAGAGCTCTTCGCCTTGGTTGGCATTGTTGAGCAGCAACATCCCTGCTCCTCCTGCTAGTTTTACGATCTGTCCCTTCTTGGTTCTGCTATTGATTGCTCGTTCACACACCACGATTTTCCCCTTCACGCTCTTAGCGCTGAGGGATCCACTTATGCAGAATTCAGCGCCTGTGATGCCCGCGGTTTCTTTGTAAACAAGAGGTAGCTGCTTGGTCCTTCTTGGACCATTGTACAATGAGGCTCCCTTGAGTGTCTTGCCATTTCCAAGCTTAATCTTAGTATGAAAGGTGCGGTCAAGGTAGCTAGCAGCTACAGTCCTTATCCATGGAGCCATGTTGCCAACAGTTGATCTCGTCGGGCCAGAGTTGCCTGCGGAGCATGAGACGAAGACCCTGTGTTGGACAGCGCCAAGTAAAGCCATAGCCATGGTGTTGCTATAATAAGGCCTAGGAAGACCACCTAGGGAAAGCGGTAACACATCAACTTCATCAGTTATGGCTTTGTCGATTGCTGCTAATATGTCCGCACTAGCGCATTGTCACGGGTCAAAATTTGGAACGAGGCCCAAAGTAAAAGCTCGTGACAAAAGGATGAGGCCCATGAGAAAAGCCCATCATGAAAGGCCCAAGTTCTAGGGTTCTCTCTAAGGTTGCGGAAAACTCTGGAGAATTCCGGAAAACTCTAGAACTTTGCAAATATGTAGGGAATGGTTTAGAGCAATCTAGAATACTCTAGGAAGTAAAGACTCTAGAATGTTCCATTGAGTTGTATATAAGGGGATGTTTGGCTCATTTGCCAAACCATCTACCACGAGTTAGAGACATCCTCCACAAGTTGTAATCCCACAAAAACCCGAGAGTAATACAAAGAGTGTTTTCCTCTCAAAGCTGACCTTATAGGTTGCGATCCTCGACGTGTAGCTCATCCCACAAGCTATGCCCTTAGCCAGGCCAAAGAAACTCGCATCAGTGACCAATCTTCCCGCTGCAGTCGAGGCAGTGTGTGTGCCGCGCCCATTCGAGTCACTTGCTGATCTATAATCCTCGGTCTCATTGATCGCCTCGTATCCTTTAAAGAATGCTCTCCCGCCTACAATCTTCCTGTTGCAATTAGAGGAGGTGAAGTTTGTCCTTTTTTCATGTTGAGAATTCGTGAGTACCTTTATCTATCTCGATCGTCAAGAAAAAGAAAGAATATAATATATATAATATACATGAGCTTAAGTTTTTTTTATTAATAGTTGGACCAAATTCATATGTGATCCCCTGATGCGTGACTGAATCGAGGACTATATCGTACCATCTCTTAGGAGGATTCTTCAAGGATGATTGATGCTCTAGTTCTGTGATTTTGGTTTTGTCCATGTGAATTATGTATGTTTGTCTCTCATCTGAAGCATATGACACGGCGGCTAGACAAGCTAGTCCCAATACGATTGCAACAGACATCATGCTGACCAGCCTGAGAGCAATCAAGAAGTACAAGGATTACACGCGATATTCTATATGATTCGTATCGGTCACAAAGGTAGAATAACCAAGATGGACGGTATATCTCAAACTCTGAGTTTTCGGCACTTTAGTGAACTCATTTAGTCATTTAGAAATTAGACCTTATCAAGCTTATTCCTGAACTGTCTTATAACAAATACAGTTGCGTGAACAGTGTGGAACTTATCTGACCCATTGTAACAATGCGGGACGAACAACTTATGATTCTTTTAGCCATAGTATAAAAATAGAGCCGTTAAAAAACAACCCGAGTAATCCTCTGAATGAAGTAGCTCAACATTCAACATTCTTAACCATTCTTGAAAACTGAAATGAACATACAATTCAGAGATCAAGGTAATATACAATGAGTTTGAAGAAATTATATGTTACCTCATCAAGTTTTTGGCCTCACCTACAATACAGTGTGATTGAAGAATCCAACGAAAGAACTGAAGTGAATAGAGTTACTTATATAGGCAGCCAAAGAAGATGGAGCATTTCATTAGGTGAGAATTTGCTGTCAAGCTATCATTAGTTGCGTCATTTAGGGACTTGTAACAACTAGCTACTGATTTCTTGACAGTCCTTTCAAACAAACTCTGTAACTAAATATGATCATAGGTTTACATGAGTGAAATCCTTGAAAGAAAAGGACTTTCTGTCCTGATTATCATATCAGATCAGGATAAGTTATCGTGTCTTGGATCCAGACACTAATGGCTTGCCAGATCTCATCAATTCTACCGCATGGTCCAAAAATGGTTAGGACATATCACACGGGGAAAGTGACGGCATTGTTTTCTCAAACATGTCAAAGTGATATGGAGCCAATGAAGACCTTTTTGACTTTGATCTCGGAGCATGGTTTCTATTTTAAAATCCCTTTTTTGTTTGTTTTTCGAGCAGAGATTGTTGTGTGGGTGCTTCGAGGGCTCAAGTGACTCTAAATAATCTAAAAGTACTGTCCTGTTTTGTAGTTCCGATACTGAAGTTCAAGATTGACGACCCGTGTCATTGCTTAATGGTTTGATTCGCGATCTTATCGTTTTTTGCTAAGAACATGGACCAACTGTATAACGCCGCTGTCACAACATGCAATGTGCCCGGTGACGAAAAAGGCACTTTCAAGGAACATTTTTCTATCGTGAAATGGTGAAGACATCATTGAGTTTGGGCAAGTGTAGATTGAGGGATACTCAAAACTCAAAAAAAGTAATGTTTTAGAGGGCAAGTCTAGTCCAAGGCATGGAGAACTCGGGCGCTCAAAGGAGGGTGAGTGATATGATTGTGAAATTGGAGTACAGATGCATCAACTGTTTACGTTTTTTTTCGTGTTTTATGTGGTCTCTAACTCTATCCATGACGGAAGCACATGAGTCGGTGTTATTGTATTCAAGTACCTAGGCCAGATGAGCAATGTATTCAACAATCGATTCAGTTATCATGTGATGCAAAACTGCTAACCTTTATCCGTTGCATAGCAAAGGTTGCAAAGACATTGGAAAAATTGTTGTCGTCGAAGTTTGATGGAATGTCTCATCCGATCATGCTAGCATCCATCATTTTGCAGTGAAAACGACCAAGAGCATAATGTTGGTCATAAAACCATGAATATCAGTGATGATTCTTCGAGGCATGTTCAAGACGAATTGCACATCAATAGATATGAGAAATGCAAACTTGAATCATATACATATGTACCTCCTGTCAGAAGGGAGCACAACAGATTCTGCACACATTGTGAAACAGAGAAAAAGGTGCTACGCTTCGTTGGGCAAACTGATAGATTGATGCAAACAGAAAGTTTCCAACCGGGGGGGGGGGGGGGGGGAAGGGGGGGG
>LIEC01006803.1:0-77808 GCA_001925005.1 Drosera capensis
ATAAAGAATTATATAGAAAAACTACCGCCAGAGTGCGGGGGTCATCGTGGAGTACAGAATATTATAGGAGTTGGGATTGTACTCCATATTGGGTGCAATTGATAAGAGTCAACGTGATTCAAAATTCGAATAATTTGAAGAAAAAATGTTTCCTAAGTTCACAAGTATAGAATACTTCGTATAAGACGCCCCTTTTTCGTAGCTTAGTAAATAAGTGGAACATATTATTGCTTTTTAAGCACTTGTTATGCTTCTTGGGTACCAAAGTGTTGGGTGGAACTTCTCTAATATATTATGCGGACGTAAGATTTGTATTTTTTGATTCCATATCTTTTAGAAACCTCTTCAATCACAGAAAATGAATCATCTGCAAATCCATTACAAGAAGTGCCCTTTCAAAAAGGGTAAAGCCAGCTAGCTGGAGGGTATGGCCAGAAACAGCTGACACAATACCAGAAGCATATATTATAACGTGGGGTGGTCATTTCTTATAGATTGTACCTCAAAAAACTTAAAGTTTCCTTGTACGTGAAATAACATGGTCATTACTCTTCCCTCTACCTCTCAGTTCGGCATAACAATATAAAAGTGTTTCCTTGTCAGTGTTTACGGGATGATTCACGAACATCTGAATCTTAAATCATTGAATGGATTGATGAATTCGATCGTAATCTAAAAAGTGAACTCATATTGCAGAACAGATAACAAATGAAGACATAAATCATATGGGGGTCAATATAAGACGGAATCAAGAGATGAAAAGAAGCTTTTGGCTCTATCATGATTTGGAACAGATGACAACGACGATGTGAAACTGAAAGTTAACGAGCTCAAGTGCTGCAAAAGGATATACGTCCTGCCTCTTACTCATTCCATCGTGCACAACCGCCACCATGTGACTCCATGCTCAAGATACAATTATCATTTTTCTCATAATGTTGAAACAATAGTCACGTAGTTGAAACAATAGTCACGTAACGAATTCTGTTCAGGCTGTATTATACAGTAGAGCAACCAATTTGGTCATGTTTTTATGTACAGAACAAGGTTTCATGTAGAGAGACGACATACGGCGTCTTGTTTGAGTAAGACGTGTTTGGAGCGAACGATTACCTTTCTTTCCAATCGGCTGCCCATATCTGTACATTCACTAGCTCCCCTACATGTGACGCTGATGGCCTTTTTTGCTGCAAGACCAAACCACATTCATCCAGCATACTCCAGTGTGGCTAGCTGGGGAAGCCAGCCTTTGTTTATGCCCATTACAGTTCGAAGCGTCCACCAATTCGATCACCAACAAAATGACCATTACATGTGCCGTTTACGCAACTCGGGTTTGAACGCAGGTGGTTTCTTTTGGAACAAACTTCAAGTGTCGGTGAAACGAGGAAGGAGGTATCAAAGCAGGAAACCAAGAGAGATTTATTTCATCGGAAAGAATGTGAACAAAAGAATTACACACATCGAAACAATAGGGAACCTAATAAGCAGACAGCAATCCATGAGTATACACATGGGATAGAGTTATATCAATCCTTGTATCAAGACAAACTAGGTGCAAACCGATCCATCCGATATCCAAAGCATGAATACGCGAAGCAAAAAGCAAGAAACTAAACGAACACGTGTTAATTCCCGAAACATCTGGCTTTGCTTCAAGGCCTGATCTAACAACAGCATAGCATTTTGTTGACAGGAGATCGAGCAGCTCTTTGAATTCGTCGTTCCAGCAGATGCTTCAGTGGTAGGTTCTTTTTCCTCGGAATGTCGATCAACTTCTTGTCTATCTTCAGTATTTGAATGGCTGCTCGAGCCAGCTTCCTCTTTCTTCCCAGGATTTTCACCACTTTCTTCTTCATTATTCGTTGAAGGGCCTTCATTGCTTCCGCCGCTTTCATTGGGAGAATCATCAGAATCCTCCCTATCGTCAGTTTTAGATGGTCCTTCTGGGTCTCCAAGTTCTTCGTCATCATCAGGATCATTGTCAAGATCATCATCATCGTCATCCTTCTCATCTTTTGGTGGATCATATTCGTCTTCTTTTTTGTCGTTCTTTGAAGGGTCACCAAGGTTTCCTTCACTTTCAGCATCATCATCGTCATCCTTGGACGGATCATCATCCACATCTTTTATCTCAATACTGGAGCTTCCTTCCTCATCCCTTGAGAGATAGGCATCCACTTCTCTTCCATCCTCGATGCTATGAGTTTCACTACCAACATTTTTAGAGACACCTGGAACCAAGTCTGGTCGAGCCTCAACTCCAACTCGCCGCAAATGTATCTGTTCACCATGAAGTGTTTTAGTACAAAAGTATTGTGCTACATGTTTCTTCTTCAAACACAAAGTTCGCTTTCGCCCTTTTATCGTAAATTCTAATTTTCAAACTTCAATACAGAATTATCAGAAAAATGACACACAATATATCCAAGAAAAATAACTGAATGTGACGATTAACATTTCCAGATCTAGGGATTAGCAATGCCTACAATAATCTAAAAAAGCCACTTTAGCCTAATTGGACAATAAACAATTGCAACTCGGTAAAAATTACCGGCCAACCAAAGCAATCATAAAAACCCAAATTGCTAGAAAGCAGACAGTGGAGACTTTGTGGTTTACCTGAAGATGCAGGTTCACTTCATCCGGACGGGAAAGGAATGGAAAGTCACCGCCAGACTTCAAATCTGCTCGTCTAGCTCCAGGATACCTCTCGCCAACTTCATCTTTGAGTTGTTGAGGGATTGCACAATAGTCATTGGTCTGGGAGCAGAATGCAAGTAAAATTTTAAATGTCTATTGCATTTCTTTCCCTCAAATGAGGAACGAAACAATATCGAGGATCCAATGGGGGAAAAGGTTTCATGAATGCAAGATGATCATCAGATCGAGATTTACATGAGGAACAAACATTTTTAAGATTCAGTATTTGATTGTGATTCAAAGCCTAATGAACACAACTGGTTTTCTGTGTTTAGCACACAGGTTGGACTCAGGTTCACGTGGAATATCTAGAGGTTTCTACGTGCCATTTTCTGCAGACTTGACCCAATATGCATCAGAAGGCTAATGATGGAGAGGGGACAGACCCCGAAGATAGATTCCATACGTGTACTTGATGATCAAATTCAACTCAAGACTGGTGAAACAGAACATGGTTGAAATGAATCAATTTATCCCATAAGCCATAACATATCAAATTAACCACACAACCTATTCTACCAACATATTTCAGCAATGCACCGGTTCAGATTCTTCACTAATGCATGAAATATTTTTAGGTTTATGCAATGCTCACAATATGCTTTCAGTTGTAATCATGAAAAAAAACCTCAGCAAAAAAACATGGAAGTAGGCTTATAAGCAGAAGCATGCAGCAGTTCAAGGTTTCTACAAACATACATCCATTATGGTTATCAATGCATCCGAGAGCCGCAATGGTCCCACAACAGCAGAATCAACAGTTAACGTCAATCGTGAGGCCAAATCGTCTCTCGAAAGTGTTTCAACCTGCAAATGACAGGTGAAAATTAGTAAAGGCACCGCCAATACCCATGGCAAAATCCATCAAACAAATTGTGCACACCATTTTGGCTTCACCTGTGAGACTACGAAGTCAACAGAATCCGCGATGAATGGTTCATGAGGGCCAGCACGGATACCGGTCAGGACATATCGTTTGAGCAGGAAGGCAGGTGTCCAGCCAACACTGCAAATTATGTTGGCTTACAAGGTGAAGAACTAAAGCGGCATTATGCAAATCAATAGTATCAATAGTGATGATATAAAGCATGAAAACTAATTTGATTCTTCACTCTAACAGCCTTGAAAAATTAACAAAAAGAAAGAAAATTAAGTTAAGCAGTGAGAACATTGAACAAAAAGACAATGTAGCCGGTAACACAAAGTGATAACAAATTCATGGATGCAAATTATCGCATAAATTATCTTCAGATTTTTCCTAGGGAGATAAGAAAAAAGGGTTGCTACGTTGAAACCGGTATCTGGACATGCAAAGGGCAAGAAGCACAATAATTATGAATGTAAGAGAACAGATGAAGCTCAAGTTTGCTATTGTTGGACATTTTGAGAAACTCATCAGTGACCGTCCAACATAAACTACAGAATACTAACATGACAAACACAGTCTTTAGTACCTCATTATATTGAAATAGATACACAACTACTACGACCTGATATCATGTCCCAGGCATTATCTCGTATCCCTGCCCTCAATGAGGTTATTACAAGTCCCATAATACTTTATAATTTCTTTAGAAGTTTTTTTGGTCCCCTCCTTTAAGTCAACTATCTCCAATATTTCACATATTCTTCCATGCCTCTCACAAGGTCTTCAATATCCATTTTAAGTTTTTATACTGGGCAGAGTAAGTTTCTTATATAGGCTGCCACTTCACTGATTAAAACATAGACCTGCATTACACTCATGGATGAATAACCATCTCATAAACTTTGCGCTTAGACTTCATATGTACTTCAGGGTCATAAAACACTTCTTAAATGCTTTATAATTTCTACCAATCAGTAATAATCATATCGAGTAAGATGATCATCATCAATACCCCAGCACACAATTCAACACCGATTTCAAGAGCTTCAATGTCATAAACATCATCTTTCTACAAGGAGAAGAACTTTATTGGCTCTGTTTTTTCATAGTTCATTCCCTAAATGTCCAGTAAGATTAAAAAAACTGACTAAACTAAACTATTCTCCAGTTGGAATTAAATCACCAGCCAAGAAAAGACGAATTGCTTATACAGACTTCACTTAACAACCAACATACAGAAAAGTTTACTCACTGCACTTGCTGGTTTCTCAGATGACAAGAAATATCAAGTTCACAGTCCCACTCAGACATACATTTGAAAGAAAAAGAAGATGAAAATTGACTCATGTTTTTTACTTTAACCTAAAGGACTAAAAAGCCATGCTGTGACATGATTCGTCATCCTTTGGGAAATGACATCGTCATAAGCTCTAGCTGCTAGAGAGGGAAGAGCTAATGAAAAAGAAAAAAAAAATATTAATAAGTAATTTACATAAAAAACGGCATCATACTACAAAGGCAACAAGAAAATGGTGCAAAACCACCACAAATTTATTGCTGTTTAACCCATAGAAGCTCTGTTAACTTCCTACACAGAATAAGTAAAGATCTACCACTAAACATATCAAGCAGAGAAGTTTGACTGCTTACACTGGAGCCCACGGCATTGCAGACGAAAAAGTCCGTGTTTCCAAGTATGTGTTTGAGAGTATTAATGACCGAACCCGTCTTGGCCGATGCTCAGCAAATATTTGTGCCAGGAATCCTCCAAGTGATGTTCCATAAATGTGAATCTGCACAAGGAAACATTAGCATAAAGTCTCTGCGTAGGATTATACAAAAATAACGAGAGGCAAGAAACTGATCTCCCAAAATAGCAAGAAAATCATTTTCAGAACTTGTATTGCCAGCTGAGAGAAAACATTATCCAAATTTAAGATATTTATCAGACCCAGGTCCACCCTAATAGATAAATATACACGTAGGCATTAGTGGTATACGATTCAAAAAAGCATCATTAAGCAATTCGAAAGACAAAGCACAACACATTGAAATGTCTTTCTATGAATTTGTCCGACTATATCCATGGACTCTTGGAGTAAGATGGAGGATATCATTTCAGCTGCACTTGTCTAAGAAAAAAATTTGAACCTTTACAAACTTAGATAGATGCACGAGTGTAAAAAACTTAAAAGTCCCACGAAGCATTCAAGATTGTGCCTATTGCTCAAGTAAGACCACAAGGTTAAAAAAACCTCAGCCTAAAGAGTGAAGCACAAAGCCAAGCTGCTGCGTTTCACATGCAATGCCTACAGCTTTAGCTAGACCTTCAAGTGCTTCGGAAAACATAAGATGGTTGCAAGTTGCAACCACTTCATTCTTTCTCTAGCTGATTGAAATTCAAACAATAGATACCATGTTCTCTACTTCTAGAACAACCCCACAATCAGCACAATGCAAACCACTAATCTTAAGACTATACTTAAAACGACGGATACACAATGTGCAAAATGAAACCTCCTACAACACAGTGTGTCTACGACAAGAAACGATTGAAATGAAATGAGATAAGAAATTCCTTCATCATACATGAAGGTGTCGATCATCCGCCATTCCAAAGATCATCACAAAGACCAGAATTTAGAACCCAAGTCAAATTTGCGTGTTGCTAAGCTCAAGTTAAGAAGGGGATGCTTACGATTGCAATCCATCAAGCTTATCGAGGCATATGGTTGATGGAAAAAAGAAAAACATAGAGAGGAGGAACAGGCTTACATGATGAAGATCAATAGCATCTAAGAACTTTTCAAATGCCTGAATCCACTCATGATGGTTCCAAACGCGTGGAACATCAATTGAGATAACCCGATAGCCCTGTGAGATAGAGAAAATGAAAGCTTATTACTTGGCTCAACCAGACTGCTACACAAGTATCTAGGTATTTCCAGACAACAAAACAACAAAAATACAACCAATTCATTTCAATAAATCCATAGTTTAAAACATTATGAGCATCTAGAATAACATTAAAACGAGATAACCGTAGCACACGAAGCAGTAAACTTTAGTTGCAAACCAGTCTCAGAATAACATCCAGCTACACTACAACAGTTATATGATGATCGCTTTACCTGCTTGCCCTTCAATGACACATAAGGCTTAATATGGAATATGCTCATATGATTTAGGTAACTTGATGCTTCATGCCATGATTTATATCCACATCAGTTCCACAATGTAAAATGGTTCGTAAGTTTGAGTGACTCCTCTCCTATAAGGTATTCGCCTCAGAATCTCTTTAACAGAATCTCTACTTTACATACAAACACTTTCTTCACCTTCCACAGAATCTATATTTGTCAACCCTCTGCATCAAAACCACTATTCAAATATTAAAACAATATTAAAATATAATTGTGATGAAGATGAGAGAGATGAAACAGAAAAAGAGAGATTTTCCAATTCCCTTCAAAAGGCAAACTACACTAATTACCTAATGGAAGTTTCACTTACGAAAACACGTAAAGAGCGACGAATTTACGTAATGCATATCTGGAATTATCCCTGACTAATCTATTGAAGGTTACAAATACTTCGAATTCCAATTCGTCGTGATCCTCATTGTTTTAAATCCTATTTTGATTTTTTCAGTTCATATGTGCAAAACTGCAGTGAACACGCAGATGATCTATACTGCACAGTGAAGTAATTACAGTTCGTGGGTACTAAAATGTAAATGAAAAGTGCAATAGGTACCTTTAGACAATTCGCTCTTTGAAAATTGTGGTATTTTATGTTTTGGAGATTATCATTAGTGATCCTCTACTTTTAGAGAATCAATGTTCAAATATTTGGTTCTAGAAAATAAGAAAAAATCAATGCAGAGCACTTTTTCACAGAATATCTATTTTTCATATACCAAATACAAAATGTCTCTCTTTATGTTCATTGCAACTGCTCTAAGACTAGTATTTGAAATCAGCCCCTCTGCTATGATTTGGACTCTACAGTTTGGTGCCTTCGCTGTAAGGATTGATTGATATGCATCATAGGAAAAGTTATCTAATTACATGAAGGGTCCAAAATGGAGCTATCATCAGTGAGGGGACATAAGAAGAGATGTATCTGGTGCTTGATAAGGTCAGAGAGAGCGAAAGTCCTGCCTGGTTGCCGTGAAGACTCCAAAATGTAACCATGAATGGTGCCCAAATGGTGACCCATGCTATTAGGTGAAGAAACCAAAATCAGTTCCTTAAAATAACATGGTTCTTAAGTATGAGAAGCACTCCATCTTCCCCAAATCTGCGGGACCATGTTTCTTGATTTAGTTGGTGAATAGCTCATCATTCGAGAAATTATCCTATAGGATTTCTCTAAATTATAAAACTAATTAATTCTTCTAAATTATATATGCCTTTGGCAACAACAAAAAAATGCGTTAAACTAATGGGAATATGGGATCAGTCAGCCTAATGATGCACTCTCTTTCTTCTGAGTAGAGCACAACAGAATATGATCTTTTGCAGCATCGGATGGTAGGCATAGAACCCTAATGAGTAATGAGAGCTCGTGCTACATGCCATGGTGCCTGAGGATGTGAAAGAAGGGAACACAATATTCTTTTCATTTCCAAAAAGATATCATGATACAAAGAGGCCTTAGAACGACAGCACATAGTCTCATAAAGTCTAATGACACCAAATAAAACGAGTAGATAAAGAATTGTTATATCCATTCTGAGGGTGTAAGATCAAATTGCTACCTTTATGGACAATGCCATGATTTGCTTGTAGTAGACATCTGCACTTCCAGCTGTCCCTGGGATACAAATAAGTGGTGAAACCAGCTTTGGACCGAAGTCATAATATCTCCACTGTTTCGAACCAATCTACATGGAAAACATTACATGCAGAGATGCAAAGTCCTATCAAGAAATGAAGCAACAACAAAACTTGATCGTGATCATGATTACATTGAATTCTAGTTGTGAAATAAACAATATGGATTTTTCCTTGCAAACCACACTTCATATCGGCGTTTCCAGTACAATAAAAAAGCATCAAGGATTCATCAAAAGAAGAAGAAGAAGAAGAAGAAGAGGAGCATCAGGGATCAGGCTATTCCAAACTCCAAAGCCACTGACTATAGCAAACATTGAATGAATTAATTTACATTCCATTGCCTGGCATATTGTGTCATGTCACTCATTTGCATTTCTTCACAAAGGTAACCTACAGTTGCAACTGTGTCAACGGTGTTCATATCTGCACAAATGCTGACTATCCAACATCATAGTCCATAAATCACGCACTTCTGCATATATCAGCATCACACCCATGGTAAATACTAATGTTGCCAAAAGTGCAAATGCTTCCAGTTCAATTCACGCACCCTACATATGGTATGCCATACTTATCATGTGAACATGTCGAACATTACCACATTAATCAAGGATTTCGAAGTGCAAGAACCACTGTTGCAAGACTCAATGTCTGATGACTCTGATCTTACAATCAAACTAAATACTGATATGTTTACGCATATCCTATTTTGGTTGTGCCATATTTTACTAACCATGTCGAACCGTTGACCCATCACACACGATACTCTTAACTGATCAAGCAACACAACTGTCATAAAAAGAGTCCAAACTGTAAAATTATCGAATTCAAAATCTCGACCCTATGATCTGATACTACCATTTGATTCCACAAAATGAATCCAAATCTACAATCCTACTTATTCTGTGCACCACATAGAATCCCAATTACGACAAACTTGCCTAAACCAAAATGGGTAATCACATAATCAAACTCAACAAACATCAACAAAAGAAAACACCAAAATTTCCCACATTAGATCACTTCTCCAACCAATGGATCAACCAAAACCTAAAAACAAAACATTTCAAAGTAACACTCAAAAAGCAAAACCCACGACTCAAAATCCAAAATTGAGCACGAAACCCCATGTGGGCAAATTTCACAATCCACCAAAAAAGGGGGAAAAGCTATTTTTACAGGGATCTTGTGAAGAGGCACTTGGGACTTGAAATACACGTAGTCACCCGGCGCCGCAAAGCCAACCCCGCCTTTCATGTCTCCTCTGCTTCAATCTCCTTCGATCACCAATTGATCAAATTTAGATCAATTTGATTTGATTCGTGGAAAGTCGCGGATTGAGATGTGAAGTTGATGATGATGATTGAGAGTTTGTTCCACGTGATGATGGGACCCTGTTGCTCGTTGTTGCCAATCAAAGAGATGCCGAAAAAGAAGAAGAGAAAATATATGATTGATCGAAGAATGGAGAGCTGAGAGTGGCCTTCACCGAGCCGTCAATGGTTTGGGGAAGGTTTTGGAGTGAATTGCGAAGTGATAGATTAGAGATTGAATAGTGCCATTTTAATTTTTTGAAAGTTTAATTAACCGAAAACCGGGGTTGGAGGCCCACTCATAATATTTATTGAAATCAATATGTTAAATTTTAACCTTTAAATTTTAAATTTTAAACTTGTTGAATCTATTATATAATATTTTTTTATTAATTCAAATGCAATAATTTAAAACGTATTTATTGATATGAATTTTGATTCATTACATGAGATAATCAAACATAATTTGTATAAAATTTTAATGATAATAGAAACTGTGTATTTTAATCTTACTTATATAGCGTAATTTTTGTGCGTAGTTAATACAACAAATGAAGCTATCATGAGTTGAATAATATAAAAAATGATAATGATCTATATAAATTAGAATACTTCTTCACCTGCTGCACAAAATAAAAATTATAATAAATAATACTAAATAGAATAAAAATGAGAATGTTCTATATAAACTAGAATATTCCTTCATGCGTTGCACATAGTAAAAATTATAATAAATAATACTGTTAAATAATTTTTGTCCCATAAAATCGATATTTTATAAGTTTAAATATTAATAGATTTTTTTTATCTTTTGTTTTATGTTTATGCTTTTGTATGTGGAATAGATAACTTTGTGTATTGTTTGTTCTTATAAAAACACTTTATTTTTTATTTCAAAAAAAGACTTCATTTTATTTTGATTGTACGTCAAATAGATAATTTTGTTTGTTTTTAAGATGTTGTTTTATTTTTCATAAAAGTTAACAAAATAGATGACGTCGTCATCGTCGTATATATCATCAAATGATTTTGTGTATTTATATAAAAGATTTTTTTTGCTTTCATTTATGTTTATGTTTTTTTGTCCGTGGAATAGATAATTTTGTGAAATTTTCATTTTATTAATGATTTTATATCGAATTGATAATTTTTGGCATCCATCTTGATGTCCCACAAAAAGATTTTGTGTATTTATATAGGTATAATATATTGGGATAGAGAAAATATATTGTATATGAGACTTCATTAATGCTAAAGTTTTTACCTTTTATAATTTTTTATTATAAAACTAAAACAACATCCATAATGAATGAATAACAAATATAAACATACCACAACAAAAAATTTGAAAAAACCCATAATTAATCTATTACATATGTAAACACCCAAAAGCCATTTATGATATGTGAAAGGACGATAATATGAGACGTCATTCAATTTTTTACATCATTAATAAAAAAACATCTTAATTAATTTTTTTTGTATTTAACACTCTAGACTATTAACGTTTGCCATATTGACATCTCCAATTTCAAAAAAATAAGCATTCCATCCCCTTTTGTACCATTTTAACGCCGTTAGTTTCTAACAAAAAGGTCAAAACTACCCCTCTTCATCTCCTTCCTCTTCCTCCTCTTCATCTCCACTTGTGAACAAGACGGCGACCAGTAAGGTGGAGACGACGATTGGTCTCACCTTGAGACAATCAAATCAACGAACCCGCATGTTGAAAGACCGATGCCAATCCCCAATCGAAATCCGGCATGCGCCATTGAAGTCGACGATGAAGTTAATGAACCAGCAGCAGCATCAGCGGCAATCAGAGCCCTCGGCTCTCTCTTCAAGCTCACTCAAGTCTTCATCTGGTTTGCTCTTCCGCTCCCTTCCCTTCCCTTCTCTTCTCCCTTTTTGTCGAGTTGCCTCTTCTTGTGCTGATGTTTTTTTTTTTGTTTTGTTTTTTTAAAAAATTATCGGTGCAGGGACGATGGAACCACAACGAGAACAGAGATTAGTAAAGCTGCTTTTCCCGATGATGCGAAGCACGTGGTATGAAATGATTACTGTTCTGTAACGTTGTTCGAGTAATACTCCCCCGTCCCGCGAAAAAACGCAACGGATTAAGCTTACACACGTGTCGATGAAAAATTTAACAGCGATATAACGATAATGAAACATAGTTTTTTTTGTAAATTTATCATGAAACATAATGATTGTAAGTTACGTACTTCAACCTAATACATGTCACGGGACGATGAGACGTGATTTGATATGAAAACAAGATTTGTATTTATGTGTATAGAATAGTGTAAAATACGTATGTGTTGTATTTTTCGTAGTGCGGAGGGAGTATGATTTTATCGTTGCTTTGTTATATGGTTGAGTTGGAATGAAAATTAATTGATTGTGGTTTTGGAATTGAAGAGATTCAAATATAATGACGATGATGAGGAGGAGGAGGACAATGTTGGCAATGGAGATCATGGTGAAAAAGGTATAAGGGGAAGTTCAATTCCTGTTTCGAGCAAGAGAAATGCTGCTGCTGGTTAGTGTCGTCTCGTCATCTTTGCTTGTTTGTTTGTCCATGTATTTTCTTGCTGTTCTAGGGTTATGACAATTCAGCAACTTGGCTTTGGCAGTTTGGGGGGATTGAAGAATTTGTTTCAAATGTTCTACAAGAATGAATAGTTGGTGATGTTATTGAATGGCAGTAGTGTCATCCTTATGCTGTCAAAATAGCTATAACTGGAACCGTTAGGTGTCTTTGATTAATGCTCCCTGTTTGAAACCCCTAGAACAATTAATTTAAATACTTCTAATTTACAATGATGGTATAAGTAGTGGCATAACTAAAGGGGTGTGCAGTGTGCAGATGAGTTTGTATGGCTACTTAAACTTGACCTGGGGGTTAGGCAATTTGGTAAAGAAGGGATAGCTTAGTGATAAAGTAGCCCTCTCTTTAACCATGTGGTCTGCACGAATGTTGTCCTCTCTAGACGCTGTACTTGACAAGATTAACTGGGTCGTTACCTTTGTCTTTTACTTAATCTTGACCAGTAATTTGATATTACATGATTATGTTCTTGATTGAATATTGAATTGTAATTAGTATAGAAGAGTGGTTTTCTTAAGACAAATAATAACAACAGGGTTATGATTAGTTCAGCTGTTTAATCGTTTATGTTTATATGTGATCAGATGAAAATGCAACATCACATGAGGATGCGGATCTTGCCCAGCAGATGATGGACCTTGGGCTTCCGACCTCGTTTTGTTCCAGCAAAAAAGTAAGATCATCTTTATAGAGATTTATTTTTCCTATCAATGAAGAGGAACATAACATGCTCTTCCATCCTACTTTGATTGGTCATTGTAATATTGAAGTCCGTAGTTAAAGTCCGTAGTTGAATCATGGATAAAGTTTGGCAAGTTTTTTTTTCCAACCTCACTGCTTCTTGATCCTCCTTATAGTGAAACTGGTGTATACTCTGCTTCATGGAAGCTGCATGAATACAATCCGAATTATTTCTTGGGCATGCTTTGCATCCTCCTCTTTTTCCTTTTTCTTTTTCTTCCATTTTTTAGTTTTCCTCTTCCTTTCTGATTTGGTTGACAAGAACCTTGTTGTTGTGTTCTTAACCATTTTCTACTCACGTCAAAGCTTCCTGTATTACAACTTGGAACGTTGACATTATTGATATGTTCCTTATGTGGGGCAGAGGACTACAACCCGAAAAAGGGGAAGAAGAAGCAAGGTGATGGAGGCTCAGCCTATACCAGCAAATTCAAGCAAATTAGAGACCCGTTGGTAATGTCAAGTGGACCAATAACTCGTTCTCAAGCAGAGAAACGTGAAAAGGCTCTTGAAGTACTTGTCCAACGTGCATGGGAGACTAAGAGTGAAGAGGATCAAGCCATAGGAAAGCTCATTCAATGCTCTACAACTGTTATGAAGACTTCGTAACCTGAGTCTGACGTTTCGGTATCCGAACAGGTTCATCAATGCAGAACATTAAAATCTGTCTTTTAAACTTCTTTCTCATTAATTGTACTTGTTTTTTTTCATGGTTCATTAAACCTATAAAAAGCTAACTTATTGTAAAACTCGAGCATTGAATTCTGAAATCAAATTCTCCATTGAGAGTTGTGAGGGTGTAACCTCTTGTTCTTTTGTGAATGCCTTTCGGCTGATAAGAATTCTGCTCAAAGATTCTTGTGGGGGCTTTTAGGGCTAGAATCTACGAGGTTGTGAACGTAGGGGCTAGTTATTCGAGTGTCGAGAAGAATTACTTCGAAGATCTAGTTCTTGGAAACTAGGGTTTTGAAGAATTTGGATCGCAAAACCTACAACGTGGAACGATCCAACGATCGTTTTGTATATCTTCCGTGCGTGCTTCTATCACAAGGTATTGAAAAATCAGACCAAACTAGAGAAGTTCAAAGCCGAAGTGCTGGAATCGAGTAGATCGAGAGAGAAAGGTGACTCCTTTCATGAAGCGTTTCTTGTAAAGCCAAGCATTGATTTGGCTACCAGTGATAAACCTGCTTATTGTCCTCCTTCATTAGCGATCAATGAGTTGACACCGTCACTCACTGAAGGAAAATTGTTTACAACCACGAGTGAGCTCCTATACACTACTCACAACTTATTTATGCATTATGTTTTCCCTGCTGCTGACTGCCTTTTTATTGTTGGTTATTAGGCTGCAGTTTCGAAGTTGATGAAGCTGCTGCTTCCAACATATGCATGGGAGACGAAGACATGGGCTATCGTGAGACAGTGAATAGTAGATTAATGGATCATGCTGATCCCAAAAATGCGCTTGTTGGTGTTGTCTACAAGGAGTCTGGCTCTAGCACGGTGACTGAGCAGCCACCATCCTTTGCTTTTACTGAAGTTCTTCTGATGGGCTTACTTATGAAACTTTTGACAACAGTGGGAACTCAGGGGAGCCGGAATTGGTTCAGGATTCATCTTGTATAAAGTACATCATTTCTAACATCAATTCAGGGTTCACTAAGTGTGAGCCTTTCGGTGTGGAAGACATTGAGTCTCATGAAGCGAATAGTAGTTCCAACCTTGCAGTTCCTATTAATGATGATGTTTTATCAATTTCATCCTTCTTTCTTGAGGACACCGTGTCTGGAGGAGAAGGCAACATTGTAGATGAAATCCATGGGGATGCTGATTCAGTTCCATCTAGCAGTGAAACCGTATACCGTGTCTATGGGGATGATTCTGTGCTGCAAGATGGAAGGTTGCAGCTTATATCTTCCGCACCAGACTTTGCCACTCCTATGGAGTCAAATGACTCGATCCTTATCAAAGTTGAGCTGGATACTGATACTGAACCTGTTGCGATTGGTAGACAAAATAACGCGAGAAAGTCCCGTTCAAGGAAGAGCAAGTCTTTTAAGAAAGATGCAGAATTTCTGATTCGATGTACTGACACAAGCATGCAGTTAATATAGCAAAGTATTGGGGCCAAAGATATGATTTGTTTTTCAGATTTGATGAGGGGGTGCAAATGGATGGAGAGGGTTGGTTTTCCGTCACTCCGGAACGGATAGCAGAGCATCATGCATCCCATTGTGGTGGCCGAGTTATAATCGACGCCTTTGCTGGAGTTGGTGGCAATGCTATCCAGTTTGCTAGGAAAAACAAACACATCGATCCACAGAAGATTGATATGCCCGGCACAATGCCAGCATCTATGGGGTGGAAGACAGAATTGATTTCATTACAGGAGATTCTTTTGAATTGGCTTCGAAGTTCAAAGCCGATGTGGTCTTCCTGTCGCCTCCTTGGGGAGGACCTGATTATTCTAAATCGAAGTCATATGATATAACCATACTGAAGCCCCATGATGGGAGATATCTCTTTAATACTTTCAAAAATATTACATCGAAGATCATTATGTTCTTGCCCAGGAACGTCGAAATAAACCAGTTGGCAGAGTTAGCTTTGTCTGTGAGCTCTCCGTGGTTACTGGAGGTGGAGAAGAATTTCTTGAACGGATAGTTAAAGGCGATCACTGCTTACTTTGGCAAGACGTGTGTAGAGTGTAGAAGAAGCTCATGGGGCAATGCTTGAACAGGTTTGTAATGGAATTTTTGTGCTGCCTTGACATGTATTTCGGGATAGACTAATCTGTTCAACAGTGTAATTTGTTCATATTTGTATTCTGTTTATTGAATCAAGTGGTTGACAGGAGGGTTTTAGCTCTGAGGAGCTTGTATCTGATACAACGTTTGAATCTAGGTTTCAAAACTCAAGAAAAAATCCTCAAGTCCATGACAGAGGAGGAGACCACTGATACGTCGTCTGCAAGTGAACAAAGACTGTCTGAAGAACTGGCATTGATGGAAAAAAAGTTCAAGAAGCTGTTCAAGATGAGGAATCTCAAGAAGAACTTTTCCACGAAGACAAATAAAGCAGAAAAGGAAGTCTGCTACAATTGTGACAAACCAGGGCATTTTGCTGCACAATGCAGACTACCGATACAAGACTCGTCTGTACCAAAATTCAAAAAGGACTACAACAAAGACAATTTTGGAAAAAAAGAACGAGACAAAGCCTATGTTACAAAGACATGGAACGATACAAACATTGAAGATGAAGACACAATTTTAAACCCTCAACTATGTCTCATGACTAAGGATGACGAAAAACAACAGGTATTTGATCTTTCTGATTCAGATACCACTATAGAGGAATTGAAGGAAGCACTTCAAGAAACCTTTGAGAACTTTATTTCTTTTTTAAAAGAAAATAAAAAAAATCTTGAGCAAATTGCAAGTCTCAAAGACAATACAATTTAACATATGAGGAGACTAACGTCAATCTAATCAATGTTCTAAAGGAATTAAAAGAAGCAAATGTAAAAATAAAACTTCTCTATGCAGTAGTGCAAACACTCATATTGAGAAATATTGAGCTTCAGAAGAAGGTAGATGCTTAGGATGGAAAAACTTTGTGTTTGTAAAAATTGTTCAATGCAGATCAATCCTCCCATGATAAAATAGGATTAGGATATAATGACTGGTTGAATAATAAAGCAAATGAAAAATTCATTACCAAGAAAACAAAGCAGACTACTGCAAGAACTGTAGCAGACAGTACAATACAGACAATACAGTATAGAAATTCATTAGGATATCTCTATTATAGCAGACAGTATAGTATAGTATAGAAAAGCAAGATAAGTCTGTAGCAGAGATCTCTACTGCAATAGAAAAGTAAGATCTCTACTGCTCAAATCCAGAAGAGCTAGAGCAAATTATCAGCACGTATTGATGAAAGGCCTTGTGAAGCTTAGTATGCACCCAACTATTCAGTGTGGAATAACTTCTCCAGAACAACATGGAGAAAGCCACACTCGAGACACACCTGCTCATGTCAAATACAGCAGATAAAATGGAGCAGACCACTAAAAACCATAAGACCAAAGGTCTACTGCTATGCTTGTGGCAAGTTCGGCCACAAGTTCTTTGAATGTTGGAATTCTCACAAGAAAATAATTCAAGTGTGGATTCCAAAGATTAACAAATGAGGACCCATATGAGTGGATATATGTACAAGCTCTCTATGTTAATGCAAGAAAAACAAAGAGGAATATGGTATCTTGACAGTGGATGTTCAGGATACATGACTAGAAATAAATCAATCCTTGAAAACTGCAGAAAGGAACAAGGACCTCTCGTCATCTTTGGAGGAGGAAAGACAGGTACAACTAAAAGTTATGAAACTCTTGATACAGGTCCCTTGATCTTTAGAAATGTAGCTTATGTTAAAAGATTAGAACATAACCTGCTTCCTATTAGTCAACTGTGCGATAAAAATTATGATGTATCATTCACTCATAATTCATGTCAAGTCAAAGACAAAATCACACAAGAAGTCAAATTGCTAGGTATAAGAAAAGGAAATATCTATGCAGTAGATTTTGACTTATCACAGTCAAAACAAATAACATGTTTCTACACAAAAAAAGCTGAGGACACAAACTGACTATAACACAAAAGGTTAGCTCATCTTAATTTCAAAACTATAGCCAAATTATTCTCGGAAAACCTAATAAGAGGACTTTCACAAGTAAAGTTTAAAAAGGATAAACTTTGCAGACCATGTCAAAAAGAAAAGCAGACTAGAGTAAGTTTTAAACCTCTAAATTCTTCAGAATCAACTAGAATTCTGGAATTATTATATATGGATCTTTTTGGTGCAGTTGAGATAGAAAGCTTAAACAATAAGAAATACACTTTAGTTATAGTAGATGATTACTCAAGATATACATGGGTAATGTTTCTACATAAAAAGAGTGAAACTTGTAGTCTGCTGATTAGATTCCTAGGACAAATTCAGAATGACAAAGGCATAGAAGTAATCACAATAAAAAGTGATCATGGTACTGAATTTGATCAAGCAGGAGTAGATAACTAATGGAATGATCACGAAATCAAACACAACTTCTCAGCACCTAGAATACCTCAACAAAATAGTATAGCTGAAAGGAAAAATAGAACGCTTGTAGAAGCAATTAGGACAATGCATGCTGATGCAAACTTACCTAAAAGGTTCTGGTCAGAAGTACTAAATACTGTATGCTATGTTCAAAATAGATGTGTCATACACAAATTACATAAGAAGACTCCTTATGAATTATGGAAAAGGAAGACATCAACTGTCACATATTTTTATATCTTTGGATGTAAATGCTATATACACAACAATGACAAAAGTCTTCTAGGGAAGTTTGACCCTAAGGCTGATGAGGAAACCTTCTTAGGACATTCCACAACCAGCAAAGCTTTTAGAGTGGACATAAACAGTTAAGGAATCAGTTCATGATTCCTTTGATGAATCTGAAATTTCAATGCCTGATGCAAATGTTTTTGATGAGAAATGTGCATGCATAGATAATGAACAAGATGCAAACGAGAGCATTGAAACTGAAATAAAAGATAATGAAGAAAATCATAATACAGAAGAGCCAGAAGAATCAACCTCTCAACCACAACAAGCAACAAATGAGCAAGATAAGAGAAGATGGATCAAGACACATACAGGATGACATCATTGGAGATAAAGATGCACCTGTACAGACTAGAAGGGCAACAACTGGATAATGCCTGTCTGCCTGTTTTATATCAGAAATGGAACCTAAGACAATAAGTGAAGCCTTAATTGATCCAAATTGGGTAGATTCCATACAAGAGGAACTAAATGAGTTCCAAAAAAATAAAATATGGTATTTAACACCAAGACCTAGGAATTATCCAATTGTTGACTATAAATGGGTATTTAGAAATAAAATTAATGAAAATGAAATAGTCATTAGAAACAAAGCTAGGTTAGTTACAAAGGGATACTCACAAGAAGAAGGAATCGATTTTGATGAAATCTTTTCCCCTATAGTAAGACTAGAAGTCATAACAATGTTTCTTGCCTATGCTGCATATCAAGGATTTAAAGTATATCAGATGGATGTAAAGAGTGCCTTCCTAAATGGAAAGCTGCTAGAGGAAGTTTATGTTGAACAACCTTCTCTCTTTGAAGACTCTGAACATCCAGGACCTGTATGCGGGTTAGACAAGGCTTTATATGGATTAAAATAAGCATCTAGGGTATGATATGAAACCCTCTCAACCTTTCTATGTGAAAATAAATTTGAGAGATGAAAAGTAAATACCATCTTATTTCTTAAAAAGCATAAGAAACACATATTGTTAGTACAAATCTATATCGATAATATTATATTTGGTTGTACTAATAATAAACTTTGTGAGCGATTTACAGAGTTAATGAAATCTAAATTTCAAATGAACCTAATGGGGGAATTAAAATACTTCCTAGGACTTCAAGTACAACAATTAGAAAGTGAAATATTTCTGAACCAATCTAAGTACCTAAAGAACACAATTAAAAAATATGGTTTAGAAAATACTAACCATATGAAAACCCCCATGAGCACATCAATTAAAATAGATAAAGATGAATATGGAAAGAAGATAAATCAAATTATGTATAGAGGAGTAATGTGGTCATTGTCATACCTTACAGTAAGCAGACCAGACATTCAATAGTCTGTCTACGTTTGTGTGCAAGATATCAATCTGATCCCAAGGAATCCCACTACACTACAGAAAGAGAATCCTGAGATATCTCAAAGGAACTCCAAACCTTGGTGTATGGTATCTTAGGGAATCAGATTTTACACTGATAGGTTTTCAGATGCAGATTTTGTAGGTTGTAGTGTAATAGAAAAAGCACAAGTGGATCATGTCAATTCATTGGTGCAAGACTGATCTCTTGGTTCAGCAAAAAGCAGAATACATAGCTGTAGGAAGCTGTGCTACACAAATATTGTGGATGAGATCATAGTTTGTAGACTATGGTATGATATTTTCTGAGACCTTTATATTTTGTGACAATATGTCTACAATGCCTATTTCAGAAAATCCAGTTTTTCATTCAAGAACCAAACATATTGATGTCAGATATCATTTTATCAGAGATCATATGCAAAAAGATCACATTAAATTGGAATCCATTCTAACAGCAAAACAAATTGCAGATATTTTTACAAAACCTTTCGATGAGAGCAAGTTTATTCAATTTCGTAGAGAATTGGGTATACTTGATTTAAAATAATGAAATTGGCAAAATGTTTTATTGCTCTACTATACATGTAGAATACAGACTAACATTATTTTTACGATATGCAGACTTGCACTATTGCTCTACTGCTTGCTACACAGAGGAAAGCACACTAAAAACAATATTACTCTACTGCATCTATCTTTGGATAGAATATTAATGTTACAAAACTATTTTCCTTAAATCACACAATGGTCAAAACATTGACTGATACTGCGTAATGGGTAGAAACTTCTACAAACGATAATATTTTAGAGTATAAAAACAGAAATTTTTCCAAATAAAAAATCACTTTACTCTCTCACATACTCTCTCTCTTTAAAAACGCTCTCATTCTCTTGCTAAGTATTCGAGCCTTCTACTGCATAACGAACTGCAAAACCCTAACTTTCAATTCTCTTAAATTCGCTTTCTAAACTCATGAATTTGTTTGGATACTTTTCGAAAAATGGCAATCACTCCATCTAACATCTTCAAAAAGAGAATAGATACTTTTCGAAACTGAACCAACTCAGGCCACCTCTGTTGCAAGGTCACTTACTATCAATCCTACTGTATCTGAGGCAACCATAACACTAATCATTCCAATCTCCAGCATTAGAATGGATTTGTCCACACTTGTAGAAGAACATCCATCTACTACAACTGAGGTATGGACAACAACAACTACTAAGGTGAGGCCTTCTCCAGAAAAGGTCATTGATACAGTTCTGCAGACCCTTAGAGCCGTAGAGGAAAGGGTTCTGTAGCACATAGGCAGAACCTCTCAACTTCTTAGCAAAACAAAGTAGGCAGAGATGTAGATGAAGGCATAGAAGGAAAGGATGATTCAAGAGTTTGTGAAACAACACAAACTTCCAATGAGAAGAACATCCAAGACTACCAGACCAAAGCTAATCCCCCAAGGACCCAAAACCTTGTACAGAATCAACCCAGATAAGATGCAAACCATGATAGGAGAAATTGATGGAATGACTAAAGCCAAAATCCATCAATTGGTTGAATTTCAAAAGAAGGAAGCTAGTAGAACAATCAGACCGAAGGAACCCTACATTCTGTTCAATGGAGCACTCGAAGTGAAGGACTCCATATAAGATTAGAAGACACAGACAAGCGCAACTAAGGCTTGTAGAATTTGTACATAAGTCAGAAGTTGAGGCTGAGCTAAAGAAACTTTTAGTTAAGCATGTCCAAGTCGCAACTAAGGAGATCTACGAGTTTCTCTCAAGACCAACAATGGGAAGAACACAGCCATCAGGAGATGATGGTGGTCAACAACACCCAGACACTCAAGATGATGATGATGAAATCATTGATCAAGTCACTGAAGGAGTATAGGTACAGACTATAGTAGTTGAGAACTCAATAGCAGAGTCTCCTGCAGTAGAATCTCAAGTTGACGAACCTATAGTAGATGGACATGCAGACGAGCCTTCTACAATTGAAACATCTATAGCAGAGAAAGAACCTGAGTCATCTATAGCAGAACAAGGAGCTGAGTCATCTGCTGAAAGACATTTTAAGAACTCACTACAAAGGGATATGAAGTTGAAACATCCACAGAGGAACCTGCAGTAAAAGAAATTGTAGAAGAGCAAAAAGCAGAGTCTCTAGTAGAGGAACCTGCAATAGAAAATCCTGAAGTAGAGACACAAGCAACTGAGGTTGAATATCAAGCAGCTGAAGATCAAGCAGCCGAACCAAGCACATACAAACTACCTACAGTTGAGGAACAATTAGAGGAACTGCCTGCAACTGAAGATCAAATAGCGATTACATCCATAACAGATATTCCAAATAGCGGTTACACTGTAGCTGAAGCAAAGGATGCAGAAGAACCCACACCCGTTGCAGCTGAGGCAGAGCAAGCAACTCCCTCTCGTCTAGATGTATAAAGTTTGCTGAACAATCTGTTTACACCACCTTCCTTGTTTGGACAGGTGCAAACAAATGCATATCCACCATCTGTGGGGCTTGCACAGGGATTACTGAACAGCAGTGCATCAGACACTCAGATGACACCTCCATCGACAGTCAAAACTCTGAAGGATGCATTTGAAGAAGATATTCAGATCATTTCAGTTCAGCCAAGACAATCTGTAGAAAGGACGTAATCCTCAACTTTAGAAGACACCACGGGGTACAGATTGCGGCAACTAGATCAAGACATCTACAACTAATCTACTAAAGCTTAACAAAGCTATGCAGACCACACAACAGCAGCTCAATGACCATATTCGTCTCAACAACACAAAATTTGGACTGCTTGAAACCAAACTTCAAGTTGTTCAAAGGAATATCTTCTTTGAACTCAAGGCAATACGACTTTCCATTGAAGTTTTTCTTTCTACCCTCCATGCTAACAAAAAGGGGGAGAAGTAGACTTTAGCAGAGCAGTAGAGGACTCCAAGGACTACAACACAACTGCAAAGCAAAGACATGCTTCTGAAATAGAAAAAGAATGGTATGCAAAACGATCTAGGCATCAAGAGAAGCAGACCTCAAGACACAGGTTAGTAAGGGAGCAATCCTATAAAGAAAGCAGAAGACATCATCGAGATTTAGAGCAAAAATCCTCAAAAGATCAGCAGAGGATCAGAAGAGGAACACAATCATCAGCGCAGCAAAGGAAAAGAGCACCAAAGGTAAGGATAAACATCTCTACTACTCTTTTGTTTAATTTTTTTTTCTTAAAAATAATATAACTAAGTAGTTAGAATAGTTGTAAACTTGTTGTTTTACTTAGGATTTTTGTTAGCATCAATTTAGGGAGAGATTGATAGGAATGTGCAATCCTTCCAATTGTATAGAAATTGATAGAACAAAATTGAGAAGTATTAACCATGATGTTGTTAGTGTGCTTAGGCTATAAATCAAGTAGGTAGTGACAGTTTAGGTCGGATGCTGGAGAACAGACAACTGTAAATGATGAGTATTGTGTGAGCCACTAGATGGTGACTACTATAGAGGATTTTGATTAAGCAGGTAAGACATGTATTAGCAACAAAAGACTTACAAATGCTTTAGGATCTGGGATTGAGCTTCCAGACGAGGGCAACATAGCAAAGCATGAAGTGCATCAGATGTGAGTACAGACTGGAGGTTGCAGGAGGGACTTGGTGAAAACTAGGGTTGCAGGGTGCTGACTAGGTCTCATGATCGGGGTCATTTTTACACGAATTTATCTTTATTTTACTTAGCAATTTTTGGATAATTGAATGGAAAAACTAAGTATATGTGATTTATATGAACAAAATAAATCCATAATCTCCTTATCTCATAAAATGATAAAATTGATGATATTAACACAATAATAAACTTTTTCCTACTGAATCATTACAGGTATAAGGTGTTGGCCCAAATACAAGGAACAAAACATTAGAGGAAACCAAATCCAGCCCAACAACAAAGCCCAAGTTCAATACAAAATCAGCCCACTTCAATTCACCAAAGCAGCCACCAACGGACAAAACGAGCAGCCACCGCCGCATTCAACCATAGTCGTCGCTCACATCAATGCCAACTGCCATCCACCATCGAAATCCATGACCGCCGCCAACCACCCTATATATGCAGCAAACCATGACTATAAACTCAGCAAAAACAAGCGATAAATTCAGCAATATCCTTCGACTACATATTTGCAGCCACAAGATGTTAGAACAGCCATCAAAATTTGGCGGATTTCCAATGCGCATTTAAACATTCAGATAAGGATGAATTGCTACGAATTCATCTATAAAACGGGAGAGGGATACAGAGAACAAGAGACTGTAAATAGAAGAAGATAAACACATAACATTATACTGTAAATACAAAAAGATGTACATATACATATAGATTAGAATGTAAATTTAGAGAAACAAAACATACACTTTGAATTAATCCAAACAACCACTCCCTGCGGCTGGCTAACGACGCCGAGGTGGTTGCGCTGCTGAGGGAAGGCTGCTGTTGTGTGACGCGCGGCTGGGGAAGTGGTGGCTGGCAGCTGTTGAAGTGAGGAAGACGATGCGAGGTTGAGGCGACGTGATTGGGGCGAAGCAAGGTGAGGGCTTTGTTTGGCAGTAAGGGTGGCGGCTCTAGGGGAGTAAAAGAAGGAAGGAGGAGGAAGAAGAAAGGAGAATTAGGGTTTTATTATTGGTGCATATTTTCTTGATTCTATTTCCTCTAAATTTAGTTTGATTGGTTCATTGAATATTATGTTTTTCTACATCAAAGGTTTGGAGTCAGTCAAACGAAGATTTGAGGTACAAACAACATCAATACGAAAATCTGAAATAGGTGGGTTGTCAACATCAGTTGGGGGACACACGTGACAAGATGTCATGTCAGATATGGTATGTTGTTGGGTTCATTCCTTGAGTCTTATAAAAGGAAATCGTTGAGGCTCATTGAATTAGTGCTGTTGAATGAGATTGAAAGGAAAGCGTGCAAAGCAATCGTAAATTCAAACATTACTCAAGAGAGCTAAATCTTGAAGAATACAGTGAAGGGAGTTCGTTAGTCTACAGAAAAACATAACTTATAGCAGAGTCCAGTAGATTGGATCTGTGCAAAGATCTGAGTTTTTCTTTTTTTGTACAAGTTAGCTAGCTTGTAAAAAAATATTTTCTTGTAAGTTACAAACAAGAAGATAGTGTCACTCACCTCTTGGCTTGACTACACTGATCAACAAGGGAAGTTTGGCCTAAGCTCTCATTTATCAATTGATAACGAGTTTTTGAACCAGTATAAATACTGTGTGCCTTACTTGTTTTTATTGCTTGATATTTAGAACTGTTAGAAACTAATCATCACAGCTAAATAGAGACAAACTCAAGGAGTTCGAAGTCTCTGCTGCAGACCATCAAGTGTTAGCTGCAAATCACCATAGTGGTCTGCATAGAACAGTGGTTTGCAAAGAACCTAAAATCCGCTGCATAAGGTTAAATTATTTTGAATTAACCTATTCATCCCCATCTAGGTTGAATTTTTTACCTAACAAAGAGAATGCACTAGATCACCTCGGATCATAGTTCAACAAATTGAATTTATAGGATCACTCAACAACCTTTACATACAATTAAATTTAAACAAATCTAACAACAATCGATCCCTGCAGGATCCACCAAACAATGTTCACAGATTACCAAAAGCATTACACTCATAGAAAATAAAGACTTGCACCAATCAATGTCTTTACCTTGATGTTCTTGAGAAAACTAATTCTTGATGAACACTTGAGACTTTTCTTGTTGGAGAGAGAGAGAGAATTTTAAGCGTTTGGATTCGAAGATGTGTATTGAGAAGAGTACTCTTTAGTATCGTCCCTCTATAGTTTTGTGCCTTATATAGAAAAGGCTTGAGGAATACTCTCTAATCAATCCTGAAATAGTTTTTCAAGAAGTCATATGACGCGCCTTTTTTAATTTTGATCAGAGTCTTCAATAGTAGACATATGTTTGAACAAATAACTCCAGAAGAGTAGTCCAACCTAATTGATCTGTTTCTAACAATCGGTAGACTTTCTCAAACTAATCTGAGAACTCATCTGACCACAACTGAGCTGACGCTCACAAGCCCACTGATTCAGACAAGATCATCATAGTAAAAAAAATCTTGGGGTGATAGCCTCCTTGGCTATTCTAAGTTGTCGATAGACCATGTAAAACCCTATGAGGTATCGAAATGAGTTGGGCTGAAGCATTGCGGGTATTAATCTAGTATAGTTCAAAACGTCCCTAATGAAGGTTTGAAGAGGGAAATGAAGACCGGCTGAAAAGAAGTTGCTATAAAGAGGGAGGAAACGGGATTCAAAAATGATATCGGTTCGCGATCATGAACTTAGTGAAAAGCCCTAAAAGGTGCTAAACACTAACCATTGAGACAATGGTCAACACCTCAGCATCTATCTCGACCATGCCCCTCCTCGGGACCTCTACTTGGTGAGAATCTACGGACGAATCCAAAGACTACGAGTTTGAGGCCCCGTCATAAGATATTTCTCCCTTTCTTCGAGGGTTCCTCCCATTATTGAACAGAACCCTCATTCGACTAACTAAGAAACAATGGAAACCATCTCTTACATCAAAGGAAGGAAATTGAGATGTGAAAAGAGGGAGAACTCGGCTGCAAGGAGAGGACGTAGAGGAGAGGATTTATGTGGATGTGGTGAAAAATATGAGGTAAAAAGCCCCTATTTATAGAAAGTAAGAGTGAGCGGTGAAAGGGCAGCTCCAATGATGGTAAATCCGTATTGGATTCTGTGATCAATCGGAGAGTGGCACACCATCCAGAAGAGAAAAAGATATGAATCCGAAAGATGCCTCAAGTGGATTCAATGAACCTCATGAATGAAGGTGTCCCTTGCCTTTTCTAACCATTGTAACTGACAAGAAGAGAGATGAATGGACAAAATTCCTAGGGAAACAGCCCAAACGAAGGGGAGAGCTTCCCCATTTCGACAAACAAAGGCGCTTGATGAAAGGGAAGAATTCCCTGAACTCAAAAATGGGAAGAGTTTCATCAAGTCAAGAATCTCCAAAAATTTTCTAAGGCATGAATACCACTTGAAAAAGGAGGAACCCCTCAACTCGACAAAGGACAGAGTTCGAGTTCCCATGCAGACTTGATTTGTCAACCAGGGAACTCGGGGGGACAACAGATGGACCTAGAAATAAAGTCCAAGAGAAACAACTTGATCATGAGACAAGGTCCAAATCAAATTTACTATACAAAGCCCAACCAAACTAGGGTTACTTGACAAAATGATAAATAATTGGAATACTTGTCTTGGGGGACAAGGTATACAATGTGCTATAAATGGCTCAAACCTAACATCAAAATCCATGTTTTTATCTCTACCCTAAAATTTAGGGTCCTCAACACTTCCCTACGCCATTATAACTCTTCTCGATCCTTAATGACTTAAGCATCAGAGGAGGGAACTCTTCTCAAGCCCTCTCTAACGCGTTTGTTACTTTTGGTGTGACTGAGCCTAGATAAGAGCGATTGTCCATCAACTCAGCCCGCTATAATCATAACTCTTCCACACCTTCAAGGAGGTTCTATAATCTTCGAGAAGTTTAACTATTGCACCAACATTAACATTGTCGTTCTAGTACTAAAGCGGAGTATCGTATCGTCGAGTATACAATTGTCGAAAGATATTGGTTGTGTAATTTATTGTGAGACCTTGACCTATTTCTTCATACTCCTATCACTATTCTATGTGATTATCTTAGTGCAACGTACTTGGTGGTCAATAGAGTGTTGCACTCATGCACCAAGCATATAGATATTGACAACCATTATGTTTGGGAGCAAATGCAAATGACAGATCTTATTGTTCGTTATGTCTCTTCTCAAGAACAGGTTGCTGATGTCTTCACCAAGGGTTTACCTTTGTAGGGGTTCTATTATTTACGTGACAATTTGTGCATTGGTTCGATCGCTTAGATTAAGAGGCTGTAATAATGTATATATTCATATCTTTCGTTGAGATGCATAGGATATTATAGTTGTGATGTATTCTCTATAAATACTAATAGTATGGCCTACGGGTAGATGATTTTTTTTTCCCTGATCAATGGACACATTAGTGTCCTGATTTTTTTTTAACAAAGGCGACAATTTCTCAACAAGAGCACATCAAATTTTTGCAGAGATATTTCATAAGAAAAAAGATCGATATTCCGTGCAAGAAATGTTTGAAAATTTAGATTACAATATAATTAAAATCAAACAAACGCCGATAACATGTTATACATAGTTCAATATAATTAACAAGTATAATGGAACAATGAAGATGGATATAAGAAATTCATAGGCTTAGAGTCGTAAAAATGGTCTATTCTATTTAAGGTATTAGTTGCCCGCTATTCGAAAGTATCCAAGATTGCTTCGGGTTTCAAGTACATATTCCTCCAGAACAGGACTAAGCCTCTCGATGGGTTATGTATAAAGAAAACACGAAGAATCATCCTTTGAAATTTGTTTTGAGATAGTGAGAAATCCGACAAATAAGAATTAACAGTACTGCCCTTCACGAACCAGAGAGGTCCGCCATGGCAATGAAACTCTTTGTTATGATCGTGACCCCTCTAACAGTCAAAATGCGATGTAAAATACGTATTGTCGAGGTCCAAAAATTATGCTACACGTGCAAAGTATTTTCCAAACCCAACCCAAGCCCAAGGTCCTTTTTCAAAACACAACGTGTTTTCAAAATCCACTATGTCTTTCATTTTAATTCAACAGAGATTAAGTGAAAATCATCTTATATATGCTCACTCCACTTCCCTAACCACCAATGTAGGTAAAAGTTTCTAAAGAGAACCTTTTTGCTCCATTCACATTACATCTTTATAAGTTTCTACACAAACTAGATTAACACATTTTGTGCCTCATTTTATGTAATATTTATGTCACACTATATGTCACTTAACTACTCTTAAGGGAGTAGATTTTCAACAAGAAATACAACAAGAGCCATCATTTTTATACAATCTCATGAAAGGAACTTTTCTTATTAAAGGAACACAAATTTCGTGGGCATGACCAAATGATTTGGATGAACAATCGGGTGTATATTTCAAACAATTTTTCAAAAGCGATTGCCATTAGTATTGCTTTTAATAGTTCAACTTAGCTCAGTCTTGAAGACCCTGAGCGTCGGAATAGCAATCAGTGGCTTAGACTTCTTGATGAGAATCGCATACTCATCATCGAAATCCACCTTCTCCCCCTCTGGCAACCTCCACTCACGTCCATACAGCATCGCAGCCAGTGCCGTCACCACCATCCTCTCTGCCACATCGATCCCAGGACACATCCTCCTCCCGGACCCAAACGGTAAGAATTGGAACCACTTCCCTGACCAATCCACCTCTCTTGCTTCGTCACCAAGCCACCTCTCAGGCAAAAATCGTGTCGGATTATTCCATATAAGCGGGTCCCTATGGATCGAGTACATATTTAGGAGGACGGAGGAGTTGTGCGGGATAGTATAACCGTTGAGGGTAGTTGTGGTAGTTGGCGAGTGTGGGGCCAGGAATGGGGCCGGCGGATGGAGCCTGAAGGTTTCTTTTACGATCGCGTTAAGGTAAGGGAGGTGTCGTTGGCAAGAGGGGATGAACTCTACATCATTTTGAGGGGGGATGAGTGTAATGAGTTCTTGTTGTGCTTTGGACATCGCGATCGGATTTTCGAGCAGCTCCGCCATTGCCCATACTATCGTGCTTGAGCTTGTATCGGACCCACCCAAAAGGATGTTCTATCATGACCAAAAAACATAAAAAAATCAAAACATTAGAAATCCGATGTCCGAATCAAAATTCAAAAATTGTGACTATATTAAGGTCCAAGTTTATTCATTTCGTCAGGCAACCAAAACATTATCTTCTATAGAGGTAAAATATATATATCTTACAGGTAAGTTTGGCTAATATATGTATTGAGATAGTATACATATCTTACGTGTAAGTTTGGCTTATATTCGTACATTACAACAACTCTGAATCAGTGCTACTAAAACAATCAGCCCTTACTATTTAGTGGCAGCTGGCTATAATTAAGAAAATTGTTGCAGTAGGTTTCTTTAGTTCAAAGAATCTGGATTCAATATAACTGTTATGTTTAGGTAACAATATCTTATTTCTTTCATATTTTTCCGCTTTGTACCTATGCAGGAGAGTAGTATTCCACTTCACTAGCTATAACAAATTAAAGAAACTAGTAGAAAAATTAAATTCTGATGCACAAAGTAAATACTAACAAAAGCCTTAACATGTTGTAGTGACCGACTGTTGAGGGAAGCGTGCAACGGCGATTGTCAGAGGGCGCTAGAGGCACGACTGTCAAGCAAGTGCTTACGACTCTAGCTAAGTGCCAGCGATCAGAAAGTGAATATAAAACAAATAATATCAAACAACCTACAAGAAAACAGTATTACATCCATACCATGATCATGCCTTTGATCTCTGCTAGTGTGAGGGATGTCTTGGTATCCTTGTCTTCCTTAAGTTGCAAAAGAATCTGCAAGAAATTACTCCTCCGGTGACTCTTGCGTTCTCCATCCTCACTTTCACTTTCAATGTTTCTTCTACAACGAGCGATTGCCAGATTAAAGATCTGGTCTAGTTTACTTGCTGCATGCTTTATTTTCCGTTCCAGACCTTGAAGATCAAATCTTGCTAGCATTGGTAATAAGTCGGAGATATTTGGCACTCCCATCAGAAAAGTCAATTCTCTAACCAAATCATGGTATTCTGCCTGGTTGCTCCTATTGCTGTTATTGTTCAATCCTTGGCTTCCCATAAACCCGTCCAAGGTATCACCCCAGATTACACTCATTAGAGTGTTGTTCACGATATTAGAGGCAACAAAGCCAACATCGACTGGCTCGTTATTCTTACCATGAAGATACTGATTCATTTTCTTGATCTGTCGGTTTAGCTGGTCATAGCAATCCTCAAGGCTGCTTCTGCTTAGCATCTCGGAAACAAATAACTTTCTTCTCTTTCGCCATCCTTCATCATAGTTTGAGAAGACAATATCCTGAGTCAAAAGAAAAGCAATCATTCAAAATTTATACTCCTATCATTGTAATTCAAACAAATATAACCATCCTATGTTTGAAACATAAGTTTTTCAATCATATTTTCGAATTTAATACCCCTCATAACAACCATCTTGTGAGAACTATTCGGAAACAATTATTGTTCATTGATATTTCATGGTCTTTAAATAATTTGCAGATTGACCTCAATAGTCGATAAGAAATAATTTTCAATTCACAGTGAATGTTAGTATTAATTATCCAAAGTCCATTCTATATAGAAATTTTTGTTCTCAATAAAATATCAACCAATACACACAAAATGAAAATAAGAAATCGTCAAAGTAAAATAATGTAAATATTTTACAAAAAATAATCGAAAGAAGTACTAGTAATCTACCTCCTAATTTCAAGGGGAATTATTAGTACATACCCGGGGTGTACATTCCCTCTCAAAAGTGTGGTTTTTTATTGATTGAATTGATAAGAGAAATAGAGCACAACAAGAAGAATATTTCTGTGTATTGAAGTATATGAAAATATATAGAACATATACAACAGTTTTCTATTTATAAGAAGTATAGTGGAGAATATGCTACAAAATATTCCAAGTTCCAACGGTAATATGCTCCACTATCTTAATATATTCTAACACTCCCCTCAAACTCAATGTGGTTACGAAAAGATCAAATTTATTTTGGATACAAGTGCATGAAACTATCCTGATGGATAGTTCTTCGTGAATAGATCTACAATCTGATCAACCGATGTCACTGAAGAAAGTGAGAGTCCGTTGAAGAAAGTGACATCATACGAAAAGATAATCAATCTCAATATGTTTCGTACCTGCATGAAAGACATCATTCAGCGTGATCTGAATAGTACTATGACTGTCACAATGGATAGGTGTGCTGGTGTAGAATGAAACACTCATATTGTTAAGAAGTCATCGTAACCATACTAGCTCAGCAGTGGTGTCAGCCAAAGCACGATACGCAGACTCTGAATTGGAACGTGAAACAACAGACTGTTTCGTGCAACGCCAAAAATAAAAGAGCTACCAAGGAAGAACTAATAACCAGTAGTAGATCATCGAATAGTAGGATCACCTGCCCAATCAGCATCGAATAATGCATGGAGTTCTAAGATCGAAGAGAATGAGAAGTCCAGACTGTGAAAGATAGTACCTTTCACGTAGCGTAAGATTCGAAGAACCACAGAAAAATGAGTAGATCGTGATGATATCATGAATTGACTCACCAAGTGAACAACAACATATGATATATCTGGTCAAGTAACAGTCAAGTATATCAGACTTTCTACTAATTGACAATAACGAGTGGGATCATTCATCAATTCTCCATTAATTGGACATAATTTGACATTAGTCTCTAAGGGAGTATCAGCAGTCTTAACATCAGTTATCCCAACATGAGAGAGGAGATCTGATGCATATTATGTTTGAGACAAATAGTAACCAGTGGAGGATTTAGAGACCTCCATACCAAGAAAGTAAGAGACCATTCCGAGATCTTTCATCTCAAATTGTGGACTGAGAAACTCCTTTAATATTTGAATACCAAAAAAGATATCATCACCTATAATGATTATATCGTCGACATATAGCAGAAGAAGAATAATACCTGTAGAGGACTTCTTGATGAATAAGACTGAGTCATAAGACCTAGAGGTAAAGCCAAGTTGCCCGAGTGTATTATGGAATTTGGAATACCATGCTCTGGGAGCTTGCTTGAGGCCATACAATGCTTTCCAAAGTCGGCAAACCTTGTTTAGTGGATGATGATAACCAGGTGTAGGCATCATGTACACCTTGAAAAGACTGAGGCTCATGAAGGATAGCAAGAGCAGGATAACAATAATAATCATTAAGATGAGGAGGAGAAAGGCTTACCTGAGGGCTATGGTGAGTAGGAGGGTCCACATGCTGAGGTACAGGCGGCTCCACATGTTGGGTAGCAAATTCATAAAGGGCCAAAGACAAGTCATCAGTTACGTTGGAAGAACCTGAAATAGAATGCACCTCATTTGAAAATATAATGACACGAGTAAAATATCCGGAGAACTCAGGAGAGGAGACATGAAAAGAGAACAAACTAGAAAAAGATTTATGTTCCGAGAATATGACATGACAGGAAACTCAGCCTTTTGCAGATGGAATCATAGCAATGATATCCTTCATGCTCAATACCATAACCAAGAAAGCAACAAAGACGAGATCGATGTTCGAGCTTCGTTCGCTCATGGGGTTGGAGTAGAACGAAAAAAACACAACCAAATACCTTCAAAATATTATAATTCGAATGTTTCCAATAGAGACACTCATAAAGTGATTAATTATGAATAGTGGAGTAGGGAACCCGATTGATGGTGTAGACAGCGGTAAGTGCACCCTCACCCCAAAAGGGTTCAAGAATATTATATGGAAGAAGAAGAGAACTGGTGATGTCCAAAATATGTTGCTGGTTTCTCTTTGCATGCCCATTTTGTTGAGAGATATCAGGACAAGATTTTGAGAAATGGTACCATCCTCATGGAGAATGGCAAGAAACGCGGAATCAGTGTATTTTGCAGCATTGTCAGAATGAAATATTTTTATAGTGTTGGAGTATTAAGTTGTGATTATATTTCTGAATTCATGATAAGTCTGCAAAAATCTGATATTCGTTTCAGCAAGTAAATCCAAGTAAATCGAGAGAAGTCATTAAAAAAATGACAAAGTATCTAGATCCTCCAATAGTAGCAACAAGAGCCGTTCCCCATATATCGGAATGGACAATGTCAAAAGGCTTAGAAAAAATGGAATCAAATAAATTAAAAGACAAAACATGTTGTTTTCACAACTGACAAGAAATACAATCAAAAGACTGATCATGAACAGACTCAAGATAACCACTAGATGCAAGGCTACGAATACAAGATAAAAAAGAATGACATAGTCTAGAATTCCATAACTCTAAAGATGGGGAGTTTCTTATAGACACTATAACATTCACAGAGCTAGAAAGATGTAATGAAATTAACTCGAACAGATGACCAACCTTACGCCATGTCCCAATCTGCTTATCAGTATGAGAATTATGTATAGCACAATCATGTGTAGAAAAATGTAAATTAAGCCAAAGATCACAAAGTTGCCTAATAAATAATAAATTGAAAGATAAGTTAGGAGCAAAGTATGTATCGAGAACTATGAGTTGAGGTGTGACAATGGTTTCAACATGACTAATTTTTACAATGGATCCATTAGCAATACGAATATTACAAGTTTGAGAGATAGGTTTCGTATTGATGAGTATCGACGAATCTGATGACATATGATTAAAATAACCAGAGTCTATAAGCCAAGAGCCGGTACCTGGACTGACAGAAAGAACAGAGATAGATAATGCTTCACGACGAAAGAGAACCTAATTAATCAAGGCCTCCAAATCAGACGTGGAGATAGAAGAAGTGGATGGTCCTCTAGGAACAGAGTCGAGTTGAACAACAACAACCGAGTTAAGGCCATCACGTCGTAATGTACTGATACATTTCCGACATTCATCAATCGTATGCCCCCAGTGGTTGCAATACTTGCATTGTTTCTTGGACTACTCAGAGACGAGTAAAGGCGTTGTCGCCTTTGGGAAGCTCCGGCCAAGCGATTAACGGTGTGGGTGAGTCGTTGGTGGCCGGATTTATGGCAAGAGAAGGTGTTTGATGGAGGGTAAAGTGGTGGCTTGTGTGGGTCAATTCAGGTCTCGTCCGGACTCGTGGTGGTCGGGGTCTCGTCGTATAGGCCAGGGGTGGCTGGATCTGTTGTCGGACGAGGTGAGAAGCGATGGTTGGAGTGGTGGCACGAGGTGGAAGGTTGTCGGTATCTTAGGGTTGACGATGCGAGCCAGCGTGCGGTTGTGGTTGGTGGTGGGTGAGAGTGTTGTCACTTATCTCTGATACCATGATAAGAGAAATAGAGCACTAAATGAAGAATATTTCTGTGTATTGAAATATATGAAAATATATAAAACATGTACAAGAGTTCCCTATTTATAGGACGCATAGTGAAAAATATGCTACGAAATATATCATAGAATATTTCAAGTTCCAACGGTAATATGCTCCATTATCTTAATATATTGTAACATGAATGATTTAAATAAAATCATTAATAATTATAATTAATTTCACTCAATCAATTAAATAATAAAAAAATATTGAGTTATACATATCAGGATGCACCAAATAATTCACCAATTTCAAGCATACAGTAGTAATCATAGACCATTAAATTTTGTCGGCATCACCCGTTTTTCCTTTCCTTGGTTGCATTACAAGCTAGTTGTTAGAAAAAAGTACAACTACAAACTTGCGTCCACAAATTTCTGTATCATACCTGGCCAGCGTTTGTACCAACCAAGGCACCAATAATGGGACTCCGATTCGCAAACACGACATCTTGATCACGCAATACTTCTCTCACAATCGAAGGCGAGCTTATCACGACAAACTGTTTGCTTCCAAGCCATAACTTGTATATCGGGCCATAGGTACTAGCCAAGTAGGTCAGCTCACGATGGAGCTCTTTGCCTAGGAATGGCAAATAACCTAGCACCGGCAACCCATATGGACCGGGAGGCAGAGCAGGCACTCTTGACTCGGCACGGTTCATTCTTTTCCTCGATAAATGGAAGCTGATGAAACTTTTGACGATGAAGATGAACGTCAAGATGAAGATCATCCGAGCGATCGATTGGTTGACCTCCTCATAGAGTTTGGAAGACGTTTGTTGGGGCATGTCTGCAATTTGTTTGGGATGATAACAATATGAGTCTACATAGTGGAATAATGTGGAAGTAGTCTAAGTGGTCTTATTCTGTGTGTCGTGTCAGGAACCATTACTCTTCTCTTCATTCCAAAATAAGATATGTGGAGTAAAGTGCACCACACCGCTAGTCCGGCATTCAACTGGACTTCTTATTCATTAATAATATTGGGGGGAGGGGTGGGGTTAACAATCGATTTTAATTCAGCTTTTGCTAAAAGTTGTGATTAAGACCTTTGTCTTTGGTCAGTAATAAGTTCCGATAGTAGAGCACTAACAAAAACCTTCAACCTCATGAAACCGGACTAAAATCAGAAGATTTCGCACCATACACAGGTCTCATACCCGCCGATTTCAGTCGGTACAGAACAACAAAAACAACTTACCTGGAGGTAATTTGTATGGCACGTGAAAAGGAACCCGACTGGTTTCTCCTCACTGATCAAGAGTCTTTTCACATTTAATAATAAACTTGAGAAAACTGACTGTTTGAATTGATTTGCATGCTTTGAACAAGACCTCGGTACATAGATATATATACAAGATTGTATCCATAATTCTAGGCTAATTCTAAGGAATTAATTATACGTTATCTGATGAGCGTGAAAACAAACAATCATTTTCTTAATCAAAATCGTTTGTTTGTATTAATTTTAGTGTCATTTCGTATTGTTTGGTTCCATTTGTTATATAAAATATCGATATTTTAGAATCTCTTGTTTTCATTGCAATAACGAAGAATTGAAAGTGTTTTCGAAGGATGAGCTGATTATGAGAAGTTTGAGGCTATTTTTTTATGTTTTCCGTCAATCTTCAAGTTTATGGGATGTGTTTGCACTTCATTAGGAGATAAAAATCAAAGTTTGCATGTTTGATAGCAGGGCATGGACCGTGCACACAAGGCATAGTGTGCGCACTGGATTTCCTAGTTTCTTTCAGCATGGACTAATAGTATCACGTATGGGTCATGCGTCTTATGAAACCTGGTTGTTTCATTTGTCTAAACAGAGGAAGGACAATGATCTCTTATGAAACATTGTCCTTCCTCTGTGGGATCGACTCATGTTTATCACTATTATATTTTTGTTATCATTTTGTGGTGTGAAGTAGTACATGTATTCTAATTAGTAGCACCTTCCAATGGGTGCTATCAATTTTTGACGTTGTTGTCGTGAAACTGTGTGAATTATTTTGATATATATATCTCTTGTTTTGTTTAATTTATCAAGAGCTTATTGTCTCGTATGCGATTGAGAAGCAAGCTTGAAGGACATACATTTGAGCATCAAGACAACAAGCTTGAAGTGTCAACTTTAGCAAAAACTCTTAATCGTTATATTGGTGAGATGTTTCCAACTTTAAATAATGCGAATGTTTTGAATGATCAAAATGGTATTTCTAATGTCAAATTGATAATCGCACTCTTAGATAATTAGCAAAATATAATGACAATAATATACCTCCATTGTGTATTGTTTTCCCTTAAGTGCACGAAAATTTTAAGCTCAATTCTGATTTCTTGCAAAAATTACCAACTTTTCATGGTTTGCTTGATGAAGATCCCCATAGGTATTTGAATGAATTTAGGGTGGTTTGTGCTATTATTAAATCGGAGAGGCTAACAAATAAAGTGATTAAACTGAGAGTCTTTTCTTTTAGTGCTCAAGATGATGCAAAAAATTTGCTTTATGACTTATCTAAGGAAACAATTAACACACGGGGACAAATTCAGTCTTTGTTTCTCGATAAATATTTTTTCCAACCTCAAATATGACAATAATTCAAAAGCAAATTTGTTCCATGAGAAAGAAAAAGAAAGAATTATTGAAAGAATATTGAAAACATTTCAAACGTCTTATCTCAAGCTTTCCTAATCATCAATTTTCTGGAAATCTTCTAATATGTTATTTCTATCAAGGTCTATTTGCTTTACACTAGGGTTTGGTCGATGCATCTTATGGAGGTGAACTTGAAGATAAACAACCACGAGATGACAAATTTTGGAAAAGATGCCTGCTAATTCGAAAGATTTCAATCGGGATGATGATTTCTCTCGCGACGTTCATGAAGTGTCATCTTTTTCAAATTTTGTTGATCAAAAGGTTGACCGATTAACAGATTTTCTTACAATGATTTTCCAAAATAGCAATAATATTTCACAAATTGAATCATGTGGAATATGTTCTGTTCAACGTGATGCAACCGATATGTGTCCTACCCTTAATGATTACGAACAAGTCAATGCAATGGGAAATTTTTCTGGCCCTCCAAGACAAGGAAATTCTCAAAATGTAACTTATAATAAAGGATGGTGCAATCATTCAAATTTTATGTAGAGAACCGATAATCAAAATTTTTAACGTCTGAATGTCAACATTTCTCCACAAGGAATAGGTTAGCAAAGATATCAAAGCCAAATTCTTCAAAATGATAATGAACCATCTTTGGAGGAATTAGTTAAAATAATGGACAAAACCTCAACAAACTTCCAAGAAGAAGTTTGATCAAGTATCTCAAACTTTGAAAGTCAAGTGAGCCACCTATTTCAAGCGGTGAACAATTTAAAATCTCAAATGTCGAATCAACTCTATTCATAACCTCTAAATCTCGATGTAAATGTTAATGCAATCACTTTAAGAAGTGGAAAAGGGTTGAAAGAGTAAAAGCAAAACAAGTGGAACCTGAATTGGAAATCCATCCAACCAATGATTCCAACAAAACTGAAAATGATTCAAGCAATCCAGAAATTTTAAAACCAACTCAGGTAAAGGAAAATAATTCAAATCCTCTATATCCTAGTTCTTTGGACAAGGATAAGAAAGCAGAAGCTAAAAAAGACATTCTTGAACTTTTCAAGAAAGTAGAAGTGAACACTCCTTTATTAGAGGCAATCCAACCAGTTCCTTGATATGCAAATTTTTTAAAGGAACTGTGCAGTAATAAAAGGAGACAAAAAGGTAACAAATGTATTACAGTTGGTGAGAATATTTCATCTCTCTTATAGAAGAAACTTCCCTTCAAACAAAAAGATTCAGGAATGTTCACAATTCCATATGGCATTGGGAATGTTGAAATTTAGATCAATATAATGTCATTATCTATTTATAACTCCCTAAGTCTTGGACCATTAAAACCAACAAGGATTGTCATACAGCTTGCTGACAAGTCAATAGCACATCCAGAAGGTCTTGTTCAGGATGTTCTTGTCAAGGTTAATGATTTGGTTTCTCCAGCAGATTTCTATGTACTTAAAATGGAGGATGATCATAGTGAGTCTTGCCTATCTGCACCTATCTTGCTAAGACGATCATTCCTTAGAACAACCAAGACAAAAATAGATGTAAATGATGGAACTCTTAACACGAAGTTTGATGAAGAGATAATTGCCTTCATAATGCCGTGAAACATCCATTTGATCAAATACACTTTGTCTATATGATTTATTCGATTGATTCATTTACTTCTTTGGAAGATGAAATGTTTGAGTTCAATAATGAAGAATTTCTCAAAGCAATCTTGAATCTAAAAACAAATTAATATGATCGAACAATTACAATCTTGAAAATTTGGATGAAGAATTGTAAAAGAAACATATGTTTGTACCTAATATGAAGATCGTTCAATATTCTAGAGCTGTCAATAATTCATGAGAAGATGTCTCCATCAGTAGTAAATCCTCATATAATTCCCTAAGGTATAACTTAGAGGGGAGGGGATAAATAGATTGTTTTAAAACTTTTTGGCTATAAGATGTTTTTAACTACCTTCAAAGTAGGGGGTGAAGGTAGTTAAAATCTTGTGGAGTAGTATGCACTAGTTGTTCTTGCAGACTGCAAGATGCGTCTGTTGCATAAACTTATGCTTTCAAAACTTGTCTCTTTGCACTTTTTGATTTATTTCTAATAGTTCTAATATGTAAAGCAATCCAAAGAAAAGTAAAAATATAGGATTTTATACTAGTTCAGACACTCATTATCAACTGATCAATAAGAGCTTAGTCTAGTCTTTCCTTGATGATCGGTGTAGTAAAGCCAAGAGGCGAGTTCACTATTTTCTTATTTTTGGCTTACAAGAAAATCCCTTGCAAGTTGTGAAGACACTAAAAGCTAAGAACCTAATAACCTAGATCCTTGCACAGACCCTTCTTTGGACTACGCTGTAACTTCTTGTTCTTCAGAGCAGACTAGTGAACCCCCTTCTCCCTTTAGTAGTCTGTATCTGATTGCCCCATAATGCTCTTCATCTGTTACTGTCTGATCTTTCGCATCAAACCTAGATTGCAGATTACTAACCTGATTCTCAACATAAGTACACTAACTATATCATGGTTAACTCTTAAGTTTTGTTCATCAATTTCTATACAAATGGAGGGATTATATATTCCTATCACCTCATAAACTGGAATTGAAACCACTAACTCCACACTTAAATTATGCATATTTGAGTGATGGAGAGGCACTGCAATTGATAATTTCTAGCAAACTAACTCTCGATGAAAAAGAGAAGTTAGTAAATGTCCATAAATCAAACAAAAGAGCTATTGGGTGGACAATTGCTGAGATCAAAGGGATAAGTCCTTCCACCTGTATACATAGAATCTATTTGGAAGAAAATGTCAAACCATCAAGGGAGTCTCAAAGTCGTTTGAACCCTCCTATGATAGAAATAGTGAAAAATAAGATTCTGAAGCTCTTAGATGCTGGAGTATTATATCCAATCACTGATTCTGAATGGGTAAGCCCAACTCATGTGGTTCCAAAAGAAAAATGGAATGACTATAGTTGAATATCCTAATAGAAAAATGATAGTAACTTTAGTCCAAAATGGATGGAGAGTGTGCATTGACTATTGGAAGCTCCATGCTTTTATAAGAAAAGATCACTTTCTATTATCATTCAAGGATCAAATATACAAACTTTTGGCAGGTCGTTCATATTATTGCTTTGTCGGTGGTTATTCTTGGTACAATCAAATCTATATTGCTCCAAAGAATCAAGATAAAACCACTTTTACTTATCCAACTACATTTAAGAGATGTGTGATGTCAATTTTTTCTGACTGCGTAGCTCACATCATTGAAGTGTTTATGGAGATTCCTTAAGAAACTTGAACTTGTACTTAATAGATTTATTGAAACTAACCTTATACTTAACTTTGAAAAGTGTCATTTCATGGTAAAATAAGGTATGGTTTTAGGTCATGTAGTCTCGGCAAGGGTATTTGAAGTAGACCAAGCTAAGGTTGAAGTGATTTGTTCACTCCCTTAACGTACATCTGCTACAGAAGTACGAGTTTTTCTAGGCCATGCAGGATTTCACCATAGATTCATTAAAAACTTCTCAAAAGTAGAACAACCAATGTGTAAGTTTATAAAAAAAGAAGTTGTCTTTTATTTTGATGATGATTGCAAAGCTGCCTTTAATGCTTCAAAAGAAAAGTTAGTAACATCTCCAATTCTCCAACTTCCAAGTTAGAACATGCCCTTTAAAATCATGTGTGATGCAAGCGATAAAGCTAAAGGGGTAGTTTTGGGACTACGAGTAGGCCGTATTCCTCATGTGATTTACTATGCCTCTCATATGTTGGATAATGCATAATGCAACTACACAACAAAAGAAAAGGAGGTGTATGCTATAGTCTTTGCCCTAGAAAATTTTTGTTCATATCTTCTTGGCACACAAGCCATTTTTTCTCAGATTATACAGGATTGAAGTACCTTTTGAAAACGAAAGGGTCCAAACCTAGGCTATTATGATAGATACTTCTGCTCCAATAGTTCGATATTGAAGTTCGAGACAAGAAAGGAGCATAAAATTATGTTTCAGATCATCTAAGAAGTTCGATATTGAAGTTCGAGACAAGAAAGGAGCATAAAATTATGTTTCAGAAGTTGTTCCTCTCTCAGATTTATTTCCAAATGAATATTTGGTGTCTATTCACGGTGATATTCTTTGATATATTGATATCGTGAACTATTCAGTTAGAAAGCAACTACCAAGTGAATTATAACATGCTTAAAGAGAGAATTAAAAATGACGCAAAATATTACATCTAGGATGATCCATAATTGCTTAAATTATGTTCGGAAATTTTTTTGAGAAAATATGTGCCTAATCATGAGATATAACCTATTATGAGATTCTGCCATACCTTTAACAATGGTGGTCATTTTGGTTCAAAGAAGATTGCATACAAGGTACTGAAAAGTGGATTCTACTGCCCCTCAATAAACAAGGATTCAAATGAATTTGTTAAATCATGTTCGAAATGTCAAAGGACTGTAAATAGTTCTAAAAAAGATCAAATGTCTCTCAAATTCATATACATCTGTGAAATGTTGAGTGAGTTTCATACCATGCTCTTGGTACTTGTTTTAATCCATATAAAGTTTTGTCTAACCTATATATATATATATCTTGGATATTCAGAGTTTTAAAAGCTAGGAGGTTCTTCAACATAGACTTCCTCTTGTAGCTTTTCAATTAGAAATGTATTTTTTACATCCATTTGATAAGCTTTAAATCCTAGATATGCAGTATAGGCAAGAAACATCCTTATGGCTTTTAATACTGCTACAGGGGCAAACATTTCATCAAAATCAATTCCATCTTCTTGTGAGTATCCATTAGCAACTAATCTAGCTTTGTTTCTAATGATTATTCCATTTTCATCAGATTTATTTCTAAATACCAATTTATAGCCTACAACTGGATAGTTTTTGGGTCTTGGTGTGAGATACCATACCTCATTTCTTTGGAACTCATTTAGTTTCTCTTGCATAACATATACCCAGTATGGATCATTTAGAGCTTCACTTATTACATTTGGTTCTATTTTAGATATAAAGCAAGCAGATAGGCATTCTGTATTTGTTGCCTTTCTAATCTACATAGATGTATTTTTATCTCCTATTATGTCATCGTCTGTATGTGTCTTGATCCATCTTTATTTTTCTTGTTCATTAGTTTTCAATTTTTGTTGAGGTTGTTCTTCAGTCTCTCCTACAGTGTCATTGTGTGCAGACGACTCTTCCTTGTCTGCAGCTTTAATGACCTTTTCTGCAACTTGTTCATTACATGCATATTCCTTATCAAATACATTTGCACTTCTCATGAATATTTTTCATTCATCAAATGATATATGAACTGACTCCTCAACTGTTTGTGTTCTTTTATTGTACACTCTGAAGGATTTGCTAATTGTAGAATACCCTACAAAGTTCCCTTATCTGTGTTATAATCAAATTTCTGTAAGTAGCTTTTATCATTATTGTGCATATAGCATATGCTAAATCCAAAAACATGAAAGTATTTGACACTTGGTGTTTCCTTTCCATAATTCGTAGGGTGTCTTCTTATAAAGCTTGTGAATTGTGCATCTATTTTGAGTATAGCAAGTTGTATTGACTGCCTCTGCCCAAAAGATTTTAGATTAGTTTGCATAAGATAGCATTGTTCTAGTTGCCTCTATGAGTGTTCTATTTTTTCTCTCCGCCACACCATTTTGTTGAGGTGTTCTAGGTGTTGAGAAGTTGTGTTTAATTCCATAATCATTGCAATAGACACCTATTCCTGTTTGATCAAATTCAGTGCCATGATCAACTTCTATTCCTTTTTCATTTTGATTTTGTCTAAAAAACCTTGTCAGCAAACTACAAGTTTCACTCTTTTTATATAAAAATATTACCCAAGTATATATGGAATAATCATCTACTATAACTAGAGTGTACTTCTTTCTGTTTAAGCTTTCTACCTCAACTCGACCAAAGAGATCCATATGTAATAATTCTAGAATTCTAGTTGATTCTGAAGCGTTTCAGGGTTTGAAGCATGCCCTAGTCTGCTTTTCTTTCTGACATGGTCTGCATAGTTTATCCTTTTTGAACTTTATATGAGGGAGTCCTCTTACTAGGTTTTCTGAGGATAATCTGACTATTGTTTTGAAATTAAGATGAGCTAATCTTTTGTGCCATAGCCAGTTCGTATGTTCAGCTTTTTTAGTATAGAAACATGTTATTTGTTCTGACTGTGATGAATCAAAGTCTACTGTATAAATATTGCCTTTTATTACTCCTAGTAATTTGACTTCTTATGTAATTTTATCCTTTACTTGACATGTATTATATGTGAATGACACAACATAATTTTTATCACATAATTAACTAATGGATAGAAGGTTATGTTATAAGTTTTTAATATAAGTAGTATCTCTAAAGATTAAGGAATCTGTACCAAGAGTTCCATAATCTTTAGTTGTACCTGTCTTTCCTCCTCCAAATATGACAAGAGGTCCTTGTTCCTTTATGTAGTCCTTGAGGATGAATCTGTTTCATGTCATGTGTCCTGAGCATCCACTGTCCAGATATCATGCCCTTATGTTTTTCCTGTATTGAAAGCATAAAGAGCTTGTACATGATACCTACTTATCTGGGTCATCATTGGTTAGCTTTTGGAACCCACACTAGTGGGTTCATAAGGCCTTTCATTGAATCCCATTTTAAGATTCTTGGCATTCTGCATTTTATGATAGGCTTGAACTGGTGTTCTACTCTAGCCCTTTTGGGTTTGAGCAGTAGAGGTCTTACTTTACAATAAAAATCTCTTTTGTAGACTATTCTTGCTTTTTGGTTCTTTTTGTGCAGTGGAGCTTTTGCTCTTTTGCACATTCTGTATAGCTGAGTTTTTGCTCTTTTGTACATCTGCTGCAGTAGAGGTATTACTCTTTTATATGTCTGATGTAGTTGAGGTTTTCCTCTTCTACATAGTTTTTGCAGTAGTATGTTTTGCTTCCTTGGCAATGACTTTCTTGTCTGCATTGTTATACAACCAATCATTGTATCCTAACCTAATTTTATCATGGGAGGATTGACTTGTATTGAGCCATTTTTGCAGACACAAAGTCTTGCCATTCCATGCATCTACTTGCTTCTGAAACTCAGTGTTTCTCAAAGTAAGTGTTTCCACTACTACATTGAGAAGTTTCACCTTTTCATTTGCTTCCTTCAGTTCATCTTGAGCATTGATTACACTATTATTAGTCTTTTCATCTGTTAAATTGCATTTCTTTTTGAGAATTGCAATCTGCTTAAGATTCTCTTTATTTTCCTTTAAAAGGGAAATAGAGTACTCAAAGGTTTCTTGAAGAGCTTCCTTCAATTCCTCTATGGTGACATCTGAATAAAAGAGATCATATACCTATTGCTATTTATCTTCTCTAGCCATGAGACATAGCTGAGCGTTTGATATGATGTCTTCATCATCAGAGTCTGTGTTGCTCCATGTCTTCATCGCATAAGCTTTGCTCTTTCTTTTCTTTCAGAGATGCCTTTGTTGTGGTCCTTCTTGAATTTGGGTGTAGACGAGTCTTGTGTTGGTCGTCTGTATTGTGCAGCAAAGTGCCCTAGTCTGCCACAGTTGTAGCAAACTTCCTTTTCTGCCTTCTTTGTTTTTTAGGAGAAGTTCTTTTTGAAATTCCTTTTCTTGAATAGCTTCTTGAACTTCTTTCCCATAAATGCCACTTCTTTAGAGAGATCTTGTTCACTTACAGACGAGGTATCCCTGGTCTCCTCTCTTAGAACTCTCTCTTGAGCTTTGAAAGCCAAAGGTCTTCTTTCTTGCATCATCAATTTGCTTCTCTTGCTCAACCTTAAGATTGTATGTATGCAATACACCATACAATTGAGCCAAGGATATCTTTGTTAGATCTCTGGATTCCCTTATGGTTGTGGTCTTTGTGCTCTAGATTTCACCAAGAGATCTAACAAACTTTACATTGACTTCCTTGATTTCGAAAGTCTTTCCCAAAGTTTTGAGATTGTTGATGAGAACATTGAACCTTTCTTAGAAGGTAGTCAGATTCTTATCAGATCTCATTGAGACCAATTCATATTGTTGTATTATGACATCCTTCTTGTTTTCCCTTATTTCATTGGTTCCCTTAATCCTTAGCAGTAGAGCCTCCCATTCAAACATGTTGTCATCAAGAGATTTAAATATTTGATTTATAGCTTTTCTATTAACCATCTTCAGATCCCAGTCCTCTCTGGACCAGAGGGATTTCGGTCTTTGTATTTCTTTCGTTGAATCCTTTGGATCTGGCATCATTGCAAAATGAGGCCCATCCAAGACAATGTCTTGCATTCTTTTATTCTATTGAATTGAGATGTGAAAACATCCTTACTTTCCAATGGTTGAACTTGTCGAAAGAGCATGTTAGAGGTACTCCACTATTAGGATATTTGGAAAACTTTTGTGGTGCTATTGTTCTTCACAAAAACAAATTGTTAGTAACTTCTTTGCAAATAAGATAATGACCTTTTGCTTTCCGCAAACTATTAAGTTTGGTAAGTTAGGCTCTGATACCAATTATAAGGTCCAAGATGTAACCTAGAGGGAGTGAATAGGTTAATTCGAACTTTAATAATTTTATGCACCGGATTGTAAGTTTGCAGACCACTATTCTATGCAGACTACTTGGGTAGTCTATAGCTAATACTTCAAGGTCTGCTGCAGAGACTCAAATTCTTGGAATTTGTCTCTTTTTGGTTATGAAGATTGATTTCTAACAGTTCTAAATATTAAACAATGAAACCAAGTAAGAGACACAGTATTTATACTGGTTCAGACACTTGTTATTAATTGATAAATAAGAGTTTAGTCCATTCTTCCCTTGGTGACCAGTGTAGTCAAGCTAAGAGGTGGGTATCGCTATATTCTTGGTTGTAGCTTACAAGACAATTTCTTTTTACAAGGTAAACAACTTGTACAAAAAATAAAAACCCACGATCTTTGCACAAATTTAGTATCTTGAACTTTAGTGCAAATACTATTCTTCTGTAGACTAGTGAACCCTTCTTTATTGTGTTTCACGATTCAGCTCTCCCTTCTTTATTGTGTTTCACGATTCAGCTCTCTTGAGTAATCTTTGAATGTTGATTGCTTAGCATACTTGTCTTTCAATCCTTATCCAACAACCTTAATCAAAGAGGTTTGTCAGTTTCCTTTTATAGGCTAAGGATACAAACCTATACAGCATGACACTGTTTCTGATGCTAACACTTTGCCACTCGTGTCCCCCACTATCTTATTTTTTATGCTGGCAGTGCATTAACTCCAGAATTTATGTCGTTACTATTTAACTCAAATCTTCGTTTGTCTGACTCCAAACCTTTGACTCCACCATCAGCAACCACCTTTGCTACATCCAGTCTGCTGCACTTTAGCCATCATATTATACTGTGAGACCTCATCTGCATCAGTCCCTGCTGCAAACTCATCTTCACACAGATCTGCTGCTTATTGATGTATTTTGTGTTGGTCCTCGTCTACAAGATCAGTCGTAGATCCCGAAGACTTTAATGTTCTTTTGTTGCTCATCAATGTCTTAGTTGTTTATCCAAAGTCCTTTGTAGTATTTTGCATCTGATGGCTCGTTTGATCTTCATCATGTGCAGCCGTTTGCTCTCCAGCATCCAACCTAAACTGTAACGACCTACTCGACTTCTAGCCTAAACACACTAACTACACTATGATTAATACATCTTAGATTTGTTATGTTAATTTCTATATTGTTGGAGGGATTGCACATTCCTATTAGACGGATATAACAACCCAACACATCAATAACCACATGATTAGCATCAACTTGTTTCCGGTTTAATCAAACTATACAGATTCAGTTAAATCAAATCAATAAGAAATTCGCACAAAAATAACATGATAAACAACAAAAAAATATGAATGACCTAAAACGTAACAATTCGTGACGTTTTATGGATTGAATTATATGTAGTCCAAGAATTTAGTGATGGATCGTATTTTTCGTCGTGGTGGATTTTCATTTTTTTTTTTTTTTTCTACTTTCAGAACGAAGGCAAAGGAGAGAAATGGAGAACAGGGGACAGCGTGGGCTAGATAAAAACCGTTAGTAAACTAGATAAAAACCGTTAGTAAAGTTTCACAGCTAGTGTAGCTTTATTCTTTACATTTTATGAGTTATGGTGTTTTATTACTTGTTTTCATGTAGTAATTTCGCGTTTCTAAATGGCAATTTCGGCTCTTTTAGGCATGGTTGTCTTAAGGGGATCTCTACTCCCCGTGGTGCATATTTTAGGAAGAATATGGGACTTTATCACTTCAATAAATAAATTAGGTAGTTTACTTGCTAGATAATGCAAGTTTGAAAATCTATGTATATGAACTTCAAGTTCAATCACATTTGTACATGAAGTTAGATAATACATATGATTTTGTCTCTTCGAAATTCCTTGAAATTCTTTAAGCTTTAAGCTCTCTCCCCTAATCCCGAGAAATATTCCAAATACATGTCCCTGAATCAAACAATTTATAGATAGTCCTCCAGGGACCCCAAATATTTTATGTTGTATTGGACTTCAAATTTCATAAAGATGACAAATTTACATCAAGTCCCTTTTATATCGCAAAAGAGGTGGTATATAAACATGAATAGCACAATAAGAAAAACATTAGCAAATGAACTATTTTCACATCCATGTACAAGTCTGAGTTATGGGAACTGATGATATGTTTTTGACGCATGTTTAAGATAACGTTATACTATTGCATGTCCCCTCAAGTTTTAATATAATAAATTATATGCCTCTTATAAGAATGACTAACCATCAAGAATCATTGGTTTAGGGAGAAATCGTTTTTCAAGATTGAAGTTTAACATATGAATATATCAAAAAGATAAATATGGGTGTATTTTTTTTTTGTTTTCCTTATAAGAATGGCTAGCAATCATTTTTACACACGTCATTCAAAGAGAAAAACATTCCTCATAAAATAAATTGACAAATCAGGAGTTTTTATATTTACATGATATTCAATGTATAAATCATTTCACTTGTACACGTAACATTATGATTGTGCCTCACACCCACACTAGCACACAACACACATTGCTTTGAAAAAACACTGAAACCAGCTAATGACACATAAGTTATACCAAACCAAAAAAGAGTAGCAAGAAATCATTCCAAAGATCACGATATCTTCGTTATCATGATCTTTGTTCATCTCCCTCATATCATCGTGTACATTGCCATTGTTCATATGTTCTTGAGTATATGATCCGATGCCCGTTAATTGACTACTACTTTATGGTAATTAATCACCTATTTGATTCATCAACATTGTGTGTGTATTCGTTATTCAAATATGTTCATTTCTTGATCAAGGCAATCGAAGCCAAAATCTTGGATGCCGAAATCAGGGCAGTTTAGTAACCACGAATTCTCCTCCCACGCCGGCAACTCCATCATGGTACCGCTGTTGTCATCACCACCCAAGGGCAGTTTCCATGTTGAATCATCTAGATCATTGTCATCTCCCCATAAGCATTTCATCAACTCGTCGTCATTGCAAATGCTTTCGATCAAGCTCAAGTCATCGAGGTCATGGTCATTCGTAGTTGAAGAACTATTCCCAAGCAATAGTGGGCTGTTGGTATATGTTTCTTCCAGTGTTTTCGTCATGGTTTCAGATTCTTCCTTGTTACTCTCCGCGGATGTTTCCAAACCGGCACTGCTGCTAATATCCACATTGGTTGTCGATGATGAAGATTGGTTCCTAGTAACAGCATACCATAACAATCATAATAAGAACAGTATCTATTATATTAGTCGTGACATATTCGTACCGGTCTTCTGTTATAACAACTATGATAGACCTATACCTGGAATTTTCTTCATCCGGCGATCGTTGCTCCTTGATCAAAGGTTCGTGAGTAACGGGATTGATTCCCATCTTGATGAGCTTCTTCTTGATGTGGGTGTTCCAGTGGTTCTTTATCTCGTTATCGGTTCTTCCGGGCAACCTTGAAGCTATTTTAGACCACCTATTAATGGCACAAAAGCGATATTATTAGTTCCATATCTTGGAACTCATCAATGCATGTAAGACGATATTCATCACCAAACGATAGTTGCCACTATAACTCACCTTTTTCTTTGTTTATAATTGATATAAATGTGTGATGTGTGTTAATCAAGTGCGCAATGTTATGAGCACAAACACTGCCTATTGCATAAAGTGATTAAAAAAGTGCTAAACATTTCAGGAACTCGAGCCACAAGCCCAAAGGTGGCAAAAACAATGTCGTAAGTGGATTTTTCTTTGAATAATGGTGTGACATGTGAGTGGAACATTGAGCACGCATGGACTATATATATTCATGGAACAATAAGATGCTGCAAAACACTCTCTTTTGCTATCTGATAAAAGAAGTTGTATATCCATAGTCAAAAGTTACGTAACCATGTAATGGCCGAAATGGTTAAGATATTGTCAGCACCAACAATATTGTTTGAAAAGGACAAAAGTTAATATGCATCGTACAAAATACAACGATGTTCAATACTCATTCTTGATCAAGATCTTATATGATCCATAACTTAGAATTTTGATGATCGCCTACATAATATGTACGTACCTATTGCCAAGGCGAGCATGGAGACCAATGACCAACTGCTCTTCATCGTCTGTTAGGAGGCCTCTCTTCAAGTCAGGCCGGAGATAGTTAGTCCACCGGAGGCGACAACTCTTTCCACACCTCCGGAGACCAGCAAGCTTAGGCACGGCCCTCCAACAACACTGCCCGTTCGTAAGGATAAAGCTGATCAACTTCTTGTCCTCCTCGGCCGTCCATGGCCCTTTCTTGACACCTAACTTGTCGCAACACGGTTGCCTTCCCATTTGATCACGACGATGAGGATAACCAGTGATGGTCACTGAGGAACCGACGCGAAAGGATCAACCGAGATATGATGAAAGGGTACGAAAGTAATTTGACTTAGGAGTGACTCAAATGCCACAAGGGCTAAATCTGCTTGTGTACCCTTTCATGATTCTTGTCCTAGCTACCATTATATATATTCTTGGGACTGGAGCCCACCATTGGTACATGAAAGGTGCTTGGGAACTACAATGGCTGATCTTCTCTTATCTTTTCTACGTGTTATTCGTTTTTTCTTTCTGAACTTTTTTGAGGAATAGTACTCGATGAAAAGATTATAAAATGTGGATTTTTGTTTAGAAGAGGAAACATGTGGCACAGGGAGAAATAGAGATGACTGCTATCTTACTCAACCATTCCGTCATCATCTCCTCATCACAACCCCGTGGTAACATGTCCTTGTCCTTTTTATGTGAACACGAGAGTGTTCTTGCAGCTTCAACGCGAAATCAAAAGTGGATTATACGCGGGAGAGACTAACCGATCTGTTACGTGTCTTTACCAATCCATTTGTGACCGATTTTGTTTGTTGGAAAAAATTAACTTTTCGATTTCAAAAGTCGTTGATCTATAAATATGTCATGGAACATATAAATTTATATATGTCTAATAAAAATTAACGACGAAGATTAAAACGTTGTGATATATATGTATTGAGATTTAGATCAAATTGATGATATTTGACCTCTTAATTATTGGTCTCTCATCTCAAGATGCATTTTTTCTATATGTTTTAATCTTAAACATTGAATTTGATTAAATATATCTAAATTTAAGTATGTAAAAACACATAATCGTCAAACCATATATATATATATATATATATATAAACAAACAGGGACGAAACCTGAGGAGTGGGATGAGCAAGGGTCAACCCCCACACCCCATGGTTTCTTCGAGTATGTATAATGTATAATCTCTAATGATAGAAATATAAATAGTTTAGGTGAATCTAACGACAAATAGTCTAGCTAGCACATTTGCTACAGATAGAGATGGGCAACAACCGATCGATCCACAAAATCTGCCCTCTTGAATAGGTTTGACCCATGTGGTGGGCTGAGCCAGGATCGGACCAGACTCTTCAATTAGGGCATGGCCCGGGTATGAAGAACCACGGGATCGGATCGGGATTGTCCTAGTTCAGAGCTGGGATTGAACCGAACCAACTCAAGGATCTGTCCGGTTCGGCCTGAGAGTTGGACCGGTTAATTTTGAATTTTGTTTCCCCTAAGGGTAACCCCTTAACGACTATTTTCCCAAAGGTCCTAAGTGGGCCTTGTCGATTCGATCCAGGCCAAATCGGACCGGCCCATAATGGTTTTGTTTTTGTTTTAAAAAACTAATTATTTCTTTTCTTTTTGCTCATTATTTCCATGTTTCAAATATTTCTTTTCTTTATTTTTTTTTATTTGTTTGATTGGTTAAAATAATCCATTGCTTTTGGAATTGTTTCCTTTTTCTTTTTGTTCATTGTTTCCATGTTTCAATTGTTTCTTTGCTTGTTTTGTTATTTGTTTGATTGGTTGCAATAATTGCATTGTTTATGTAACTACGTCTATATCTGTTACAGATTCTATTATTAACTTATTCACCATTCCAAAATCCATTTGTTTTAATTCTTTTTCGTGTTGAAAAAATCAAAAAGAGTATAGTAATCCAAATTTATTTGTGCTAATAACATATTTATAATAATCCAAACACACATAAATTGATATAAGCTTGTTTTAAATTTTCCTAACGATAAAATCAATATAAACTTAAAATTGATAATATATTTTTAACAGCCGGCCTTCCTCAACATTCAATCCTGGTTCCGTCCCGGTTAACAAACGACAAAGGACTTAACTCAATGATTTGATTTTTTTTTTTCATGACACCTTAGACTCCGTTATGAGATCAGTGCGATCAATACATAGTTATCGATATCAAGCTCGATTGTAAATCAAGTTCACCAATGCTTGAACAGTATCGTTTTTACTGATAAAAGTGAGGAGAGGTTGACCAACTTCGGTAAGTTTTAGCATAGATAATTAAGCTTCTGAGTCAAGATTCTAGCTTGATCCTGATATAGGAGACATGAACCAAGGAGTCATAATCTAGTATTGGGAGTAGTTGAAATCCCAAATTTTATGTTTTTTGACTTGCCATTGTTGTATTGGTTAGTGTGGATTGTTCTATGCCCATCTGTAGTTCTTCACCCGTTGTAAACCACTAGATGATGACTTCTCTTGGCGTCTCAACACCACTAATTATACTTGACCAAGTGTCGAGATGCTTCCAAGCTAACATGAATTAAATTAATATATACTTATGGCCATAATCATCTCCTTCACTTGCACGATTTTCATTGAAAGATAGTAGCCAACTAAATTAAAAATATTTGATATCTATGGATCGGCTAGTTAGTCTAACTAAGATAAGACGATGATTGACAATCATCGCTATTCCATATGAAGAGCTCATCATAAATTGTAAGTACATGAATTTTGTAACGAAAACACAGGATGAGAATGTACAACACAAAAGCATAAGTTGAGAAAAGGAGATGTGTAACAACATTAAGGTAAACTTGGTCATATATATCATGACCTAATGAACGACATGACAAAATGTAGAGAAGATTAATATCTTTATATACGATCCATATTGTTAGAATATAGATAATGAAGAATATAATCGTTGTAGTAGAGTGGAGAATATAGCCGTTGTAGTGGAGAATATTATCGTTGTATTATATTCTGTAGCAAATTCTGTAGTATATTTTATAACATATCCTTCACTATGCGTCTTATAAATAAGGGATTTTTGTACATGCTCTCATACACTTTTTATATACTTCAATATGCAGATATTATCATGATATCAGAGCCGTTTTCTTGGCAAATATCCGATTTTGAGATTCAGTTTTGGGATTTCGTTGATTATTTTCTCAGCCATCAATCACCAAAATTGTGTTCCTTTTTCCGAAACGATTCCAACAACACCAAATCGCTAAGATCCGGCCACCATCGACTCCCCCACATCACCAACGATCCATCTCATCTAGCCACCACCGCTTCCGCCACACGACGCTCCACCGCTTCCACCACCGACACCACCACATCACACGTTGCCGACCCGGCCTCAGCTCTGGCCGACAAGTTTGGACCCGGACGTGATCTCCCTTAACCACCATCACTCTCGATCTCTCACCACCATCTCCGTCATTGCAGTCGTGCACCACCACTTCGACCATTGCCACGCCACGCCGGTGGCAGACATCTACGAGCCCGATACAGTCATCCCAGCCAACGACGAGCCCGGACGCGTACTCGACCACCCTCACGAACCACCACTTCGAATTCACCTTCCACCTCGCTCCACCACTCAAACCACTCGCACCAGATCCAGATCCACCAGTTGTCGTCTCACCCTATGCTGTCTATTCCTCCGAAGCCTCGGTTTCCTGGCTCCTCCAACCAGAAGACGACGAGGCCTTCGCCCACTCCTTTGATTTCTACTTCCTATGTTCCTCCGGAGAGAAGACGACGACGACCTTAGCCCTTCTCCTTTGGGGTCTATGTCCCACAGTCACCAGCCTCGTGCCGTCGTCAACCATCGTGCGTGATTTCCTGAGGCGTCGGCAAACCAAATCCGGCCATCCCAGACCTCGGACACTACCTCAGATCTCAGATCTGGCTCATCCTAAAACCATGAACATCCACAACCGAAAGCCACCATCCCCCGTAGCTGACCTTTTGGAGAGATGATCTGGTCATCCTAGTCAAATGGCAAGCCACCGACAAGCCGAACTCTAGCGCTGAGGTACCATCCTCAGGCAGAGAGCTTTATGAGTCTCCTGAAAAATGGCGACTCGTATCATGGTGTCGATGGCTCGTGGATCTGCGATCATCTCATGGATCTCGATCTCTCAATCATCCGCCACTACCGTATCTCCTCCTAGTCCCTCAATCATCACCCCTCCTGCCCTCAAAACCCTCTCCGATGAGGTGAGGTTGATATTTATATCCGAATTGCAGGCGGAAGTAAAGGAACAGGAGCTACAAAATCTGATATAGTGGTTGCCGGGGTTTGAGGCGTCATAGGTCAATTACAAGGGGGAGTATCCATTGGGGTTCCCGTTGTTCTCCTGCGCTCAGTTCGCTCATGCCGCCAAGGATGCCTTACAGGATATGGTGTTTGATGTGGATACGAAGTCGATCTTGCATACAGAGATGGAAAAGATGAATTCGTTCATTAAGAGGGGACTATCTACTTCTTCTATCTCCATATCCGATTTGGAGGCTTTAATTAATCAAGTTCTCTCTCGCCGTGAATCTTCATCTACTTCTGTTCCGTCTATCACTCCAGGTACCGGCTCTTGGCTTATAGACTCTTGTTGTTTTAATCATATGTCATCAGATTCCTTGATATTCATCAATACGAAACCTATCTCAACCTTCTAATATTAGTACTACTAAGTGATCCACTTTAAAAATTAAACATGTTCGAACTATTGCAACACCCGAACTCACTGTTTTCAATATATACTTTGCTCCTGACTTATCTTTCAATTTATTATCTGTTGGGAAATTTTGTGATCTTGGCCTTGATTTATATTTTTCTACACATGGTTGTATGATACAAAATTCTCATACTGGTCAGCAGATTGGGACAGGGCATAAGGTTGGTCTTCTGTTCGAGTTAACTTCATTATATCTTCCTAGCTTTGTGAATGTTGTAGCCTCTATAAGAAACTCGCCATCTTTAGAATTATGGCATTCTAGACTAGGTCATTCTTCTTTATCTCGTATTCGTAGTCTCGTATCTAGTGGTTATCTTGGGTCTGTTCATGATGAGTCTTTTGATTGTCTTTCTTGTCAGTTGGGAAAACAAAATGCTTTGAATTTAATTTAACTAAACCTTTTGAAATTGTCCATTCTTATATGTGGGGAACGCCTCCTGTTACTACTATTTGGGGATCTAGATACTTTGTAATTTTTGTTGATGACTTCTCTCCATTTATTTGGATATACTTACTGAAAAGAAAATCAGATTTCTTACAGACTTATCGTGAATTCAAAAATATAATAAGAACTCAATACTCTAAAACTATAAAAATGTTTTTTCTAACAATGCTGTAGAATACATTGATTCAACGTTTCTTGCCATTCTTCATAAGGATGGTACCATTTCTAAAAAGATCTTGTCAGGGTGCCTCTTAACAAAATGGGCGCGCTTAGAGAAAACATCGATACATTTTGGACACCACTAAATCTCTCGTTCTCCTATATAATGTTCCTGAACCCTTTTGGGATGACGCTAGTCTTACCGTAGTGTACACCATCAATCGGGTTTCCTTTTTCACTATTCATAATCAATCACCTTATGAGTGTCTCCATGGGAAACTTTCGAACTACAATATTTTAATAGTATTTGATTGTGCTTGTTTCGTTCTGCTTCAACCCCATGAGTGATCAAAGCTCGAACCTCGATCTCCTCTTTGTTGCTTTCTTGGTTATGATATTGAGCATAAAGGATATCATTGTTATGATCCCATCTCTAAAAGGCTAAGAGTTTCCCGTCATGTCATATTCTGAGAACATAAATCCTTTTCCAGTTTGTCCTCTTTCCATGTCCTCTAGATATTTTACTTGTGTCACTATGACTGAGGTCCTCTTTTCTAGATGTTTTACTGAGGTACCTTCGTGTCACTATGCTATAACGGTAATACTCTCCACTACAATAGCATATGATAGTCGTTGTAGTGCAGTGAAAAATATAGCCGTTGTAGTAGAGAATATTATCGTTGTAGTATATTCTGTAACATATTCTATAGTATATTTTCCATTATACGTCCTATAAATGAGACTCTTGTACATGCACTCATACACTTTTCATATACTTCAATACACAAAAATTATCATGGTATCAGAGCCGTTTTCTTGGCAAATATCCAATATTTAGATTCATTTTTTGGGGTCTCGTTGATTGTTTTTTCGGTCATCCAACACCAAAATTGTATTCCTCTTTCCGAGACGATTCCAACGACACCAAAAACACCATGATCCGGCGGCTATATTCTCCACTCCACTACAACGGTTATATTCTCCATTATCTATATTCTAACATCCCCTCTCAAAGTCAAGGTGGTTCTGAGGAGATTAAATTCAGTTTAGATACAAGTGCATGGAACCTTCCAACTGGATAGGTCTTCGTGAAGAGATCGGCAGTATGATCAATCGATGCCACTAAAGAAAGTGAGAGAGTGCGCTGAAGAAAGTGGTGTCGTACAAAATGGCAATCAATCTCAATATGTTTCGTACATTCATGAAAAACATCATTGTGCGTGATCTGAATAGCACTATGATTGTCACAATGGATAGGTGTGCTGGTGGAGAATGAAACACCAATATCGCTATGAAGCCATCGTAACCATACAAGCTCATTAGTGATGTCAATCAAAACACAATATTCAGACTCTAAACTGGAACGTGAAACAGCAGACCGTTTCTTGCAACGCCAAGAAATAAGAGAGCTACCAAGGAACAGTATGTTGGAAGAAACAGTATGTTATTTCACGTTCCAGTTCAGAGTCTTAGTATCGTCCTTTGGCTGACACCACTACTCAGCTAGTATGGTTACGATGACTTCTTAGCGATATGGATGTTTCATTCTCCACCAGCACACCTATCCATTGTGACAGTCATAGTGCTATTCAGATCACGCGTAATGATGTCTTTCATGAACGTACGAAACATATTGAGATTGATTGTCATTTCGTATGACACCACTTTCTTCAGTAGACTCTCTCACTTCTTCAATGACATCGGTTGATCAGACTGCCGATCTCTTCACGAAGACCTATCCACCAGGACGATTCCATGCATTTGTATCCAAACTCAATTTAATCTCCTCATAACCACCTTGATTTTGAGGGGGATTTTAGAATATAGATAATAGAGAATATAGCCGTTGTAGTGCAGTGGAGAATATAACCGTTGTAGTAGAGAATATTACCGTTATAGCATATTCTGTAGCATATTCTCCACTATACGTCCTATAAATAAGGGACTCTTGTACATACTCTCATTCACTTTTCATATACTTCAATACACAGAAATTATCACATATGACTCACCTCAATGCAAGGATAGATTAGATATATAGTTAACTAGGAACATACTATTTTGTCTAAGCTCTGTGCGTGTGGAAGGAATAAATCCACTTGATCAACGGCACTGCACCATTAACCAAATGGTTACGTAAATTGAGTGGTTGAATTAAGAACTAACTACTAAGCAGGAGCGTGATGCAAATGTCTCTACTCCTAATTAATAAAAGTAAAGCATTCTTGCAAATGGTCCAAAAATTTTCTATCATTTTCATAGTTGGAAGCAATAGGATTGTAGAAATTCTTATAGGCGAGCGATATCTGATATCACAAAGGACACAAATGCTATTCGAACTCCGATTTATTTGCCGTGACAATAGATCTTCTATTACCATGGGCTTCCGAACACAGAAAGGATACAACTCGTTATAATCAATTAATACTTAACATCCAAGATCTTGAATGTGTTAAATTCAAGTATCTATGTTTCGTTTGCACGTCTAGCACGATATATGTCCAGGGTTCCGCATCTCCTGGAGTATTACCTCTGAACAAACAAATTGACCCAATATCAAACCATGCAATGTAGAAGGCCTTTCATAGACAACAACTACCAGAAATCGATATCGATCTTTACGTAGGAAGATTAGATGATCACATTCATTGAAGACCACGATTAGTTATAACATCATGCACACTACTATGGAATGCTTGGATAACTCAATATTTGTCGTAGTCGTTACTCATGTATAACAATTGAATTAAGTGAGCTAGTAGTCGATATAGATCGGTGCACGAAGCTTGCATTCCTTGCAAGTTTAAAGCATGTCTGGTGAAGAACTCATGTATGTTTCTGTTTGTGCAGAAATGTTTCACCTTCCATGGTTGGCTTTGCTTGTATTGTGGAGCAACATCTTCTTTTGCGGAGGGGTCTATGGCATGCACAAATAAAATAATATACACCTTAAAAGATTTACCTTTCCATTATCTTCAAGATTTGGTCTGTTGGCTGGCAATTCCTGATTTCCTCGTACAATTTCCATTTTTGGCTTTGCATTCAAGTGACTAGGATGAGTACAATAGATGCACATATATATATCAATACAAAGAAAACTGTAAAAGTTCAGAAAGGCTAATGCAATAATATTAAGCATTTTTATGTATTTTAAATTATATGATTTTATTATAACAAATTAGCATAGAATCGTATTAAATTTTAGATTAGGATAGTAACTTTTCAAATTAGATTATATTAGATGCTGAAGAATGTTATAGATATATTTAAATTATTATAAATATTTAGTCACGATCAGGTTGTACTGAGATATTTTTTGATAAATGAAAAATTGATTGAGAATTGATCTCCTTCCTCCGTGGAATCGGAAACTCCTTGTGAATTATAGGTTCTATCAATCATCCTCTATGATAAATGAAAATTTGATTGAGAATTCATTTCATTCTTCCGTGGAATCGGAAACACCTTGTGGATTAGAGGTTCTATCAATCGTCCTCTAAAATGACAATCTAGACTATTTATGTTTTCGTTCTGGTATCAGTTGGTATCAGAGCGTATGGTGTTCGAGCCGATGGTATTCCTGTTCGAGCCAATGGTGTTTGATCCGAGTGTGTTCAATAATGTGCGACTACTCTAAGATGATTACAGTGTTACTAGAAGAGTTTTTAATTTTTGATTATTTTTATAAATATTTATTTAATATTAAAATGGGTGCCGTCCTGAGGGACGTCATGTCATACCATTGAAAGCCTTTCGATAATAGTATATATAATATTAGATATTAGATATTAGTTATTAAGGGAAGAATATGGTAGAAAGCATCAATTATGATTATGGCAAAATCGAAGCCTTAATGGTCTTTTTCGATTCGAGAACATCGAAGAAAACTCAAGTCATCATGCACTCTTATGGAGATCCTATTCAGAATCTTGAGTAAGAGTCATTTAAGATCAGTACGATGATGATTTGGATTCATTCTTATTATTGATTCTCAAGCACTTCAAGAATAGAGGTTCTGTGAGATCCAATCGATTCTCCAAGAATATCTTTAAAATTTGAGGCCGATTTTTCTCTCGATAATATTAACTATTTTCATTTATTTTAAATAATGTGACTTCATTGTTTCAAATTAGCGCAGAATCGTTTTAAATTTTAGATTAGAATAGTTCTTTTTAAATTCAGTTAGACTTGATGCTGAAGAATGTTCTAGATTTATTTGTATTATTATAAATACTTAGCCATGATCAAGTTGTGTTCACTTATTTTTTGATAAATGAAAATTTGATTGAGAGTTCAACTTATTCCTTCGTGGATTCAGAAACCCCATTCGAGGTTCCATCGATCGTCCTCTAAAATGACAATCTAGACTATTTACGTTTCCGTTCTTCCATCAAGGGCTAGTCTTTATTGGTCGTTGATCATAATATTAGACTGAGATAATATTAAGGGCAAGTAGTTTTCGACTATATTTTGTTATATTAGACTAGGATAATATATTATAGGATGTGAACCTTAGTTTATTTAAAGTTTACACTATAGAAGGTATCCATTATGTGTCTTATAATGTTCATCCACTACAAAAATTCAGTCCATATGCGACAGCCACTTTCGTCGCAAACAATGATTTAACGACGAACTTTCGACCGGAATTGATTATCGTTAAAAAACCTAGTCGCTGATGGATTTAGCGACGAAACACATGATTTTCGTCGCTAATTTGTTACAGTATCACTAATTAGCTACAGCTTTAATGTTAGTAGCTGGTCTTGGTACCAGAAGGTTTGAGACGAATTTCAATTTATGTCGCTAATTTGGGACGGCTCTATAGCAAATTAGCGACGATACTATCACAAAACTTTATTCTTGGACTCATTTATTTTGCAACGGAATCTATATTAAATTAGCTAAGCAGTAGTATTTTTTCGTAACAAACCTGATTTTTGGGGGAAAAACAACTGAATTCAAGCCAAACCTGCTATATATACAAACAACCATGCACCCATTAGGTTGTCAAACAACACCAAACACCAATAAAACATCCAAGCCACATAACATAATTACAATAAAACAAGTTTTACAATACTATGGTCCGAATAACCAAAACATCCAACAAAAAACACTAAACAAGAGAGCCTAAAACACATGAGTCTACTCGGACATACAGGGGGAAGATGGTGGATCATGAGGCTAATAAGGAGGCCGATCAAGTGGGTTGCTATCGCACTGCAACAACCATTGGACCAACTGTGTCTACTTGTCAATGTGTGCTGTCAACATTGTATTGCTTTCATTCAGTTGGGCGAATTCATATGGATCGATCGAGAAAGACCCACTTCTACTTGAGGGTAGTGTGTCCTTCAAGTTGAACATGGAGCTGACGGACCCAAGACCATACACGCGCCCTTTCTTGCACCCAGCCATCTGGAGGTACGCTTGGCTCTACGCGTCGTTGATCCATGAGTTCCTTTTCTAGTACGGAGTACTAAGCCTATAAATGAAAAATTATAACTCGAATACTTGCTATTTGATTGAATAAAAAATTCAAGTAGTTATTAACAAAAATATATATCCGAAACTACAATCTTTAACAAAACAGTAAATTTACCACCGTCTCCTTCGATCTCTCGTCACATCACACCACCTCACCATGCTCGACGCCCTGTTTCTTGTGTCTTCTCAAACATCTCAATCTTCTTTGGTTTTCTCTTCAACTCTTTTTCCTGCAACCAAACAATCAATAAGATACCGATTATACATTCATTCCAATCGAACAATAAAATTAAAGAAATAAATTCATACCAATTGAATTTGCCTAATTAAATAAGGTACTAACCATTTTTACGGTGACACTAACTGTAGATACCAATCCTTGTGCTTCGTCTATGCTTTGTTCCTGTTCTTTTGAGCACGGTGAGATCAATCTGGAAACTTCCACAACCCTTAAGAACATCCTCTGTCTTATTTTCGCACCAAAGGACCTTCTTCCCGTATTGTACAGCTTGCTTCAATTTGTGCACGTGGTCATGAACCCGGTCGATCATCTTTGCCCTCTACATGGCCATCATGAGATCAGTGTGCACTTTTTCCAATGGTACAACCCCTGCAACTCCAAAGATAAAATTAAGAAACGATTATGGTTACTGGCAACAATTAGAAGAATTGAAAAAATAAATAAATAGATGTAAATTTTATAATTTAAAATCTTATCCTGAAGTACCCCAATATCTTATCTTTGTCCCATTTAGGGATGTTGGTCCACTATGTTCAGGGGCCAACATATCAACTCTTGAGCGACTCAGTGACATGGGATACCATAGAGTGATCATGAAACCTAAAAAATCATAAGAAACCGAGCATCATATATTTGAGAGAAATTGAATATTAAAGTAAAAATAGGAATATTATTAAAGGTTGAATGAAAAAAATACATATCAAAGACCACCATCGGGGTCCAATGTAAGCCCTAGAAAATATCCACCAACATATCAAAGACCACCATCTACTGATGGGGATGATCAATTACAAGGAGAAGCCAATGGTGGTGAAGGAGATGATGTACGATCGGTGATGGCGACACTGAATCTCATCGTGGAGTAGACAATCGACAGGAAACCCCTTCTCTAGGAATAGGCTTTTGTATGGTAATGGTCCCTCGATCGCGAGGCATTCATCGCTATCTAGGCATAGGTATCGACTCCTCTGTATAAACATCCTCCATCTCCGCATCGAGTCCAATCTCGTGAGAATCACCCCCTACCTATCCCATGGTGTCGTCTGCTAGGGGGTGAATCCTCGGTTTCTTACCTATATTTTTTTTTAAGATATTGTTGAACATTTCATAAATTTGCATATCTTTAACATCAAAAAGATGAACAAAACATCAAAGAAAGGAAATACAACTTATTAAATTTATCTACAGCCCTCTATGAATAATCAGAATCGCCCTACCTCTCCAAGAATATTGTTGTGACATCTGCAAGTGAAAACTAAAACAAATAGAAACTTATAATCAACACATTAAGAACATAGAATGAAAGACTTATATAGAAACACAAACAGAAACAAAGAAGTTATATGTATATTTTTTAACTATATATCTAGAAGTTGTATATATATGTCTTTACTCTAATCATTTTCATTTTCATCGTCATCGTCATTCTCATCCTCATCCTCATCCTCGTCATCCTTATTCTCTTCCTCGGTCTCCTCATCCTTATTCTCTTCCTCTTCCTCGTCATTTTCATCGTTCTCTTCCTTGTGATCATCGTCATCAGAGACAAGTGAGACGTCTTTATGAGAAGTGTCTTCTTGAAAAGCTTCAACTTCGATGGGAGCATCAATCATTCCTCGCGTCTTCATCCTAAATATCGCCCACAAATTATCTCGAATCTTGGTGAGGCTAGGATAGGGAGTATAGCATACTTGAATAGCTTGATTTGCATATATGAAAGCATCATGGCCCATTCTATACTTCTTCATCATGCCAATCTCAACCAGCTTGTATTTTTTGTGTACATTGAGGCCTCTTTCAGAGTCAAACAATCACACTTGAAAAGAATCTTTCCATATGAGCGTTCGGTCCCCATTTATTATAACTCCACGATGTCTCTCAAAATCCTATAATAATCAACTCCATTGCCTTTAACATATACCCCATAATTCATAGTATATTTCCTTGAATCATAGTCGTAGCTGACAAACAAAAATCCGTTGGTGTACTATTATGAATACTTGTACACTCGAACTATTGGCCGTGTACCAAGGCTATGAACCAAGTCATACACAGAATTTTTTTAAGACCTACATTTGAAAGAAATAGTGATGGTGAGAATTTTAATTAAAGAAGGAATACTAATGAATTCAGTACGATTCAAAACTCATTCTACTTACAAAGTTTTGATGCCGCGAAGACCACAAATGTCCAAATCTGCTCTAAGCTTCTTAAACGGATCTTAAACTCCACGTTCTTATTATTTCTGACTAGAATAATTTATTATTTATAACACTTGATACATGAGGTAGCATTTACTTAATTACTTAGTGAAATTCTTGTTGGTTTTCATGTCTCTGAAAAGGAGCAATTTGCTCACAATTTCGTAGAACAAATCTATAAGCGTCTTTTTGAACTTGCTCAGCTAACAAATCCTTTCTCCCCTTCCTCGTGGCATATCCTCTATATTTTTGAAACACACTTGACAGATTAGGATCATCAAGCTCATTTGAAGCATCATAGTTACGCGGGGGATTTCGAGCCTTTGAGTCCATCTTTTTTCCAAAGTAATGTTGGCAAAAATTGATCTGCTTCTCTATAAGATATACCTAAAAAATGGAGCTCTCGACATATGTCTTGTTATCAATTTTACCTTTCAAGTGAAATAGAAACCTGAAAAGAGATATCATTTATAATTTGAAACCCATAAATAACCATTAGTTCAAAAAGCCTGTAAAAGAGGAAAAATTACTTTATACTTCTAAATTAGATATACCTCTAGAAAGGGTGTATCCACCTATAATGCACAGGTCCAGCAATTTTTGCCTCATGTGGAAGATATAAAGGAAAGTGCTCCACAGTATTGAAAAAAGCTGGAGGAAACAACCTCTTCAACTTGCATAGAATCTATGGGATCTGTATCTCTAATCTATCTCTCCATATCCTAACGACATATACTATTACAACATAGATCTCTGAAGAATAAGCCCGACTCGATAAAGATATTCCACACATGATACTACAACAATTCCTTGAAAGCTACTGGAAGCAACCTTTGCATGAAAACATGACAATCATGACTTTTGAGACCCTTCAAACACCATTCCTTGTCACGAACACAGCGTCTCAAATTGGATGCATATCTATCAGAAACGTTCAGTATTTTGATCTATTCACACAACACTCTTCGCTCCTCCTGCTTCAACACATAAGGAGCCTTGAGCATAATCATTTTCTCGATGTCTCGCCTATTTTTCAATCTTCTCAACACCAACTTCAGATGAGAATAATATAATTTGAGATCTTTTCTAGCTGTCATCGTGTCTTTGGTCTTTCCTTTTACATTAATGACGGTGTCAAATAGATTGTCAAACACTTTCTTCTCAACATATATGACATCAAGATTATGCCTAATTAGCAACTTATGCCAATATGGCAATTGCCAAATAATGCTCCTCTTCCTCCAATTGTGAGTGACATGGAAATAATCAGGATTGAAAAAGAACACACAAGCATGCATCTCATCACCGTCATAGATAGGGATCAGGTCATCAAAATCAACCCTATTCTTTGAGAACCAACTTCTATTGGCTCAAAACGGATGTTCATTAGGAAACAAACGACAATAACAGTCAAACCATGTTTGCTTCCTACTATTCTTCAGAGTAAAGGATTTGGTATGCTCCATAAAATAAGGACATGCCAATCTTCCAGCATTGCTCTAACTAGAAAGCATTCCATAAGTAAAAAAATCACTAATTGTCCATAACAATGATGCCCTCATCTCAAAGGTCTGCCTCATAGAAATATTGTAAATGGCCTCACTAAACGTCCATAGATGAGTTAGCTCTTCAATCAAAGACTGCAAGTAAACATGCAGGTTCTCTTTCAGACTCTTTGGTCCCGAAATAATCATGGAAAGCATAAGGTATTGAGCCTTCATGCATAGACACGGTGGAAGATTATACGAAGTTAACATCACACTCTTTGAATGGAGTACTCAGCCTCAAACTTTTTGAATGAAGCAAACCCATCTGTGCATAACCCCAAACGAACGTTCTAAGATTCAGTAGAGAACCAAGGAAACTCCTTATCCAAATATTTCCAAGCTTCATTGTTTTAGGAATATGACATCATGTCCTCAAAATTTTGGTTACTAGCGTGCCAAGATATTCCCTCAACTGTGCTCATGGTTGCATACAAATGTTGTAATCTCGGGGTGATGAGAAAGTATCGCAGCACCTTATGAGCAACGTGTTTCTTATCCCGAAGTTTGTCCTTGTACCTTCCTGTCCCATAGTTAGAACACATCTTGAAGTTCTCTATATCCTTCCAGAACAACATGCAACCATTAGAGCATACGTCTATCATCTTAATAGGAAGAAGATGTCTCTTATCAGCCAGTTGAGTACAATGTGTCCATCATAACATTGTCTTCTGGACAAATGTCTTTCAACAACATCGCGATGCCATCAGTCGTCATATGCAATATGTTGTACTTACACTTGATGTTCAACAACCTGAACGTAGCCTCGACCTGGGACACTCTGTAATCAGGGTACAAGGGCTTTTTAGCACCCCTCAACATATCAAAGAAAGGCTTGGAAGTAAACGACAGACTGTCATCAAAATCCTCCATTGTCTCGTGATCTTCAACCCTGGGAAAACCAGACCCAAACCCAACCACAGCCATATCCTCATACAGATTTGAGCACATCATTATTGAGGCTTTCCCTTGCTTAGCCTCACCCTATTGTATCCATATCCAGTAGTTGGACACAAACTACCTCTCATACAAGTGCACTATCGCTTCATCCGTCGTTTGATATATCATATTATGGCACTTGACATAAGGACTAAAAAATTTATTTTGTCTCACATAATATCAATCAATGATTAAAATTAAGATGAATTCAAATTTGTTGGGTGACAAGCTGCTTTGCAGTGGTGAGCCCGTCAACGAAAGGTGATTTAAAAGATCCTCCGGGTTTGCGGACTATTCGGTTGACAAAAGGAAAATCCTTCGGGGTTTTCTTTATAACAAAAAAAGAACTCAAAGTAGCTACACAATATTCAGTAAGAATAAAAAACTATCTACAAACACAATAAAATCATACATATATAATAGTTACGGACTTTTATAAAATTCTAATAGTCTATCGCTTTCAATAAGGTTGAAAAACTACATAAAAAATTCTTATTTTGCCTCTAACGGGTCCTGTCTAGCTAAATCACAAGTATAGGGATTATCCTATTAACTAAATAGATAAAAATCAAACATTATTTAAATCCTAAAAATCCCAAAATAATCATCATATAACATTCAATTCAATTTGGGATTTTAGTAAAATACCCATTAACATTCACTCAAAAAATTATAAGTCCGTAGGCTTTGAAATCAAGCTCATAAACAACAAATCAAGCCCATAAACAACAAATCAAGCCAATCACTCACTCACTCAAATTCAAAAACAAATAACGAATGTCGAATCAACCAATGAACCACATCCAATGACAAATAAACCATGGACCTAAACAACCGAAACGAAAGACACTCAACCCAATCAACAATGATCAAATCTACCTCACCTTCAAATCAATTCATACCAGTGTTCTAGATAAGATATCAAAGTCAAAATTAAACAATAAAATGAAATTATTTCAAAGTTAGGGTTTTAGAAATTTTATACTTTATGGAAACCGTAGATGAAGATGGTGTTATCTGATGGAATTCACAACAGAGACTGCGATCACGGTAGATAGCGTTGGTAGACGGTAGTGTTGGCCGACGGGGTGTGGCAATAGGTGGTGGATGGCGATGGGGCAAAGTGGGCGAAGTGGGAGGCGAGGGAGATGTGAGGGGACGTCTCGATGGTGGATGGGGGATGACGATGGTCGGACGGAGGAAGACGGTGAAGATGGTGGTCGGAGTGGTTGGGTGTGTTAATTTGTGAGAAATTGGGAAGAAATGAGGAAGGGGGGAGAAGCATGTCGGGGACTTAGGGTAAAGGTTTTTTTATGAAAGTGTTAAATCCGTTGTTAAATTACGACAAGACGGTCGTTAATTTGCGATAGACATTAATATGTCGCTAATCTTTCATTTAACGACAAAATGCTAAATTCAGTCGTAAGTTTTTACGACAGCACTGTCACAAATGAGCTGTTTTCCCTTTATAAGCTTGAAGTATGGACAACAATGCACGGCCTCACTTAATCTTTGGTCACAATGGGATGGCATTATAGCTAGTTATAAGAAACTTTTTTGCAAGCAGTCGTATATATTATTGAGTATAGGATGAAATCTTTGTTTTTAAGAATCATAAGTATAAATTTCCTTTCCAAAAAAATTCGTGTATAAATCGAAAGATAATTACACAGTAACCAAAACATGAACTGTATAAACAGTGAAGTTTAAATGCAAATTCAACATGAAATTTTTTGGCGCCAATCAAGATAGCAATTGCGAATCTCGTTTCATTAATGAACCAAAGAATGACCTAATTAACAAGTAATGCATTCGTCACAAAATATGATTAACGCACCGTAATCATGATTAGTGAAGAAACTATGATGAATCAGACAGTGCAGAGGTCCACCTTTATTTTTTGCATTTTATTTTATATAACCAATAAGGTGCAAACTTGTTGGCAAAAAAATTCGTACCATGAAAATTTATTCCACCAAAACCATAGGTTTCACTTTCAAGAAAAAATGAGTGTTAAGAGAATCTAAGAAAATATTGAACTTATCATACGACAAAATCAAAGCCTTTGTCGCTGACTTGAAATCCCCCACCTAGCATAACACTTGTCGTCTCTAATCATGAAAGTAATGTGTGTCGTGACTGATAAGTTGATATTTATTTCTGACTCATTAGTTGATTATTTGGATATGTCTAATGTGAAATCTGGACTTTAGATTGTCAGTAATAATTAGACTTAACTACCCTAGCCGATATTTCAAAATAGCAGTTGATCTGAAACTAAAGCAGCTTATAATGTTTGATCTTGGAGCTCAACGTCTCACCTAATGAAGACAAATTTACTAATTAATTTGTTTTGTCCAAACCATACAGTTATATGAATAAAACCATGGCAAATAACTTCATCCCCACACCTTTCGTGGTTTCAAAAATGACAAATAACTTTCCTATACTATGAATAAAACTTATATTTATTACATTATCCCCTAAAAGAAACTATACCTATGTCCCAGAATCAAAGGTTTGCGAGTTTAGAGTTGAAAATTCAAGGGATTTCAAAATAGCAGTTGATCTGAAGTTAAAGCAGCTTATAATGTTTGATCTTGGAGCTCAACGTCTCACCTAATGAAGACAAATTTACTAATTAATTTGTTTTGTCCAAACCATACAGTTATCTTATATGAATAAAACCATGGCAAATAACTTCATCCCCTCACCTTTCGTCGTTTCAAAAATGACAAATAACTTTCCTATACTATGAATAAAACTTATATTTATTACATTATCCCCTAAAAGAAACTATACATATGTCACAGAATCAAAGGTTTGACAGATTAGAGTTGAAAATTCAAGGGATTTATGTACACTTTCACTCAAATAAAAGTTAGGTTCATATTTAAATTACAAATTGACAAAATATTTAAAAGGTGATGGTTCAAGGAAAGCAGCCCACTTTAGTTGGGCCCTCCCCACTTTAAGGACAACCCTGCCCAAACCTACGCTCGGCCCATTAAGCCCAACCTCTCAGCTTGGATTGGGCGGGCGAGTACAACGTGCTGAATGGACCGACATGTGAAACCATCCTGACACGCGTTACTTGGGCCCCCAGCACCACAGGCCCGTTATCCATCCACTGGCTCGGTTCCTTCCCCACTTTAAGGACAACAAGGCCCATGAGAGATTGGGTTTGGCGGGCGAGTTCAACTGCAAGAATGGAAAGGTGTGATGGGTCTAAGGCCCGTTCCATAGCCCTCTCGCCCTCGCTTGAGTTACAAACTGGAGCTAAACAGCTCGGTGATCTAAACGTGCAATCGATCAAGTGTGCAAACTTACAAAAACAATCCAAAATTTAAAGTTACTCAAATGAGATAAACTAAGAAAGAAACAAAAAAAAGATTCATTAATCTGCACTGAAAAACAGAAGCTGCAATAGAGTCCAATGAAAAATCTGTACAAGGATTTAGGTTTTTTGTCTTTTGACAAGTTAGTTATTTGTAAAAGGGATTGTGTTGTAAGCCATAAATAAAAAGATAGTAAACTCATCTCTTGGATTGACTAAACTGGTCACCAAATGAAGATTGGACTAAGCTTTCGATTATCAGTTGATAATGAGTGTCTGAATCAGTATAAATCTTGTATTTTTTACTTGTTTTTATTGCTGTGTGCTTTTAGAACTGTTAAAAATTAATTACCACAGTAAAACAGAGATAAACTAACAGTTTGAGTCTCTACTGTATATTATCTCAGTAATCTGCAAAGAACTTGAGTGTTAAATTCAATAAATCCGTTGCGTTGTACTTATAAAGTTTAAATCAACCTATTTACCCTCTCTAGGTTGAACCCATCCCACGTAGCACTTGCAACCAGCATACCTATCTTTATATCAGGTACAAAGAATCTCTTCTTTTCTTTGTTGTCTTACTTTGAAGTTTCTCCTTTCAATATAGTACAATCCTTGATGAAAGTTCCAAAGCTGTCATATTTATAACAATTTTTAGCAGGTGTTTTATATATAGTTGGCTTGGGTTTGGATTTCAGAAACTTCCCTTTTTGATTGCATGGTTTGTTGGCAAAAGTACTTTCTTGTTAAGAGCATAAGGTCATCCTCATCATTCTGCGATGCATAATCATCTTCATCATCGATGTCTTGTGAGATTGCTTTCAATGCAAGGTCTTTCTTTTGATTAGATTCACCATTGATGTCCATTAGGTAAGTTTCATCGGTCATAAGTGATCCCAATTGTTCATCTATAGTCATTTTGGACAAATCCTTGGCCTCCTATATAGCTATGACGTTTGTCTTCCAAGTCTTGGGTAAACTTCTCAGAATTTTCTGATTTGAGCTTCAGTGTCTATTGGTTTACCCAAGTACTTCAACTCGTTGCTAACAATGTCAACGAGTGTTCATTTTAGAGATGGATTCACCTTCCTCCATTTTGAACAGCATATACTTCTTGTTGAGTTGATCAATCTGGATAGTTTTTACCTAATTTGTCATTCATAAGTTGCATGTATTTTATCCTATATTTCTTTTACAATATCACATGAAGCCACATGATTGAACTTCTTTGGTGACAAGCCACATATCAATATCTTGATGGCTTTGGCATTCTTCTCATCCGTTCTATAATCAGTGTCATCCTAGTCCTTCTCTGGCTTTGGTATCAGTTCCCCTTTCTCACTCTGTACTTGTAGCTTTAGTGGACCTTCTTGAATAATCTTCCTCCCCTATAAATCATTAGCAATAATGTGATTCTTCATCATCTGCTTTCAATAGCTACAATATGCTCCATCGAAGAGTGGAGGCCTATGAGCAGAGTGCCCTTCTTTGTATCCTTGAGAACTCATCTTATGGATCTTCTTCTCAAGTTGTCAAACATCTAAGAAGAGATTACTCTGTACCTACTGATAATCCATATGAATCAAAATACTCAAAAGCTGGGTGAATTAAATATTTAAAGTTTTTGGTAAATAACATAAACAAGTAACCTACGCAACATAATATAAATTATGATCAGTACCAATATTAAAACTTAGATAGTCAACCTATATGATCTTAACTAAGGTGAAGTGATATAACAATGGTTTCAATTCCAATTTTCAATCTTGATTCAATTGATTGCTCAAGTGTGTATCAGTTTCAACTTGTTGCTGCGAGTGATGATTATCGAGCATACAAACAAAAGATAGAATATAAATGGACACAAGATTTATACTAGTATCCCAACAATTAACACCTCATTAATATGAAACTAATCCAGTCTTTCATGGGGTGTTGGAAACTCTTGCACTATTCTCCCTTTAGTACACTCAGCTTCCACTCGTTTATATCCTAACTCTAGGACAATTAACCACTGGGTTGAACCTACATTTAGGTTACAACTCAATCCTCATATCTAACTCTAGACCGGCTACAACGCAGGTCCACAAGCCTTACTCCAAACTTACTATAAATCCCTAGTTCTACTCCGAACTTGCTACTCATCCCAACTCTGGGATCGGTTTCACTAATAACTCTACGAGCAATATATCGAATCCAAGTCTTGATCTAAGTCTATGATAATCATACCAATCACAAGTAATCAGAGCATGCAAAGATTTAGAATTCACCTAATGTGCCCTTTGAAAGATGGAATTTAAAACCTTTCAAAACTCAATGTATGGATAGTGGAGTGGAGTCAACAACACATGCTCTTGCTGCTTGTGGTTTCACTAGAACAGTACTACACCTGAGTAACTTTGACCTCAACCCGTCTGCCATCGATAAAAGTTTCAAGGACGGGCTCTTCTCAATTCTGGGTCGAGTGAGTCGGAAGAGGGCTGCTGAAATGGCTGCAGTACTGAGTAATGTCTGGATGAATAGGAACCCTAAACTCCATGGATCTCATACAAAATCTGCCTCTGTCATTGCTCATATGTCAAAGAATTTCGCTAATGAATTCAGAGCTACTTGGATGAGTACATCAGGACATGCGACTGATAGATTGGCTCGACGAAAAGCGAAATGGACAAAACCCCTACCACGATGGACCAAGGTCAACGTGGATATGTCGACTTCTACCCCAGGTATTACTAGTCTTGGAGCTGTCATGAGAGATCACCATGATGATGTTATACGTGTGACAGGCGATGAAATAGAGTATGTGGATGGGACGGTTACCACCGTATAAACACCAAACAATGCCTGCACAATTTCATGAAAAAAATTACAAACAAACGGAGGAATTGAGTCACGATGAGAATAAGAAAGGGGAAATAGTTAATGTGATAAATTACGAATCCCATGATTAAATAATGCAAAATCCATCAGAGAACATGGAGAGAGGATATGTGGAACACACCCATCAATAAAACCGGACGCTGTTCTTTCTTTTGAATGGTGGGAACCATTTATACATTTTTGTCTAAAAAAAATGATGATGTTACAATTTGAATATGACGAAGAAAGTAAAAATTAGGGATAATGATAACTATTACTCACTCTATCCCATTTATTTTATAATGGTTTGATTTTCGCATCTATCGCGAACTCTGATGCATCACGAGATAATCAAACGTTATTTTTTTATAAATCTATCATGAAATATGAATAATAACTGCGTACGTTTTTCATTTGATTTTATATCAAAATAATGCGATTTTTTTAATGATATAGGTGTTAAGTACTTTTTTTTAAAGTTGATGGGGCTCATCTGTTACGGCTCATTACTTCAGGACGGTCAAATGTCATTTTCCCTATTCTAAAAAAAAAAAATAAAAATTTACGAGTAGTTGTTTTATTCATTGAAAAATAACTAAACGTTCGAGTATCAATAATAACATTACAACTATTACGAAAACTAGAATATAAACTCGTGCGCTGGATAAAATGAGAGAACATAATAAAATAGATAGTATTCGAGTTCTAACATTAAACTACGATGTTTCTCAAATCTCGTTCTTGAAATCATTCTTTAATTGTAATATCATAAATATCTCCGCAAGTTCGTACCTTGCAATCCGAGGTATCGTGCATCTCTTTCACGTGCAATATGTTCCTCCTCAACAACAATCTTATACTTCAACTGACGTGCAACCAAAGAATGATACTTCCTTCGTCTCATAATAAATGCACCATTTTGACATGACACATGCCGATATAATATTTGATATGTGTACAATAATGATCAAACGTAGTTTTTTTTTGTTTAAATTTATCGTAAAATATCAATGATTGTGTAAATTACGTACTACAACCTAATACATGTTACGGGACGAACAAACGTGATTGGATATGAGAATCAAGCTTGTATTTATGTATATATAATAATACAAAATACGTATATGTTGTATGGACGGAGTACCAAGTAATTTATCATCCAAAAAGCGATATAACTATACAGCCTGTGGCTTAACCATCAATCACACTAAGCACGCGAAATCATGGATCACGTTTGAATAACAATGTGTGTAATTAAAGTCTATATACATCTACTTCTCTCACCAAGAAAATCGACCCCAATGACCACCACGACCGCACACAACGCCGCCGTCATATCTTTGTCGTCTATCATGACCATTCTACAGCTACGATAGCAAACCAATCGGAACAAAGAAAATCATCGGTTTGATTATAATTACCGAAGGCCGACATTCATCAGTGTCAAGAAAATCAATACTAGATGTAGCCCAGTGGAATAACGGAGCATACTTGCTGGACTCATTTGCCATGTATTGATCGAAGCTGTGATGGTGGCATTGGTTGCATTGTTGAAAATGAAGAGCTTAGCGTCTCCATTGATTGCCTTCCTCGGATACACTCGTGATGTGATGCACGTTCTTCCTCCTTGGGCGAAGGCCTCTATTATGGAATGATCAACCTGTTTTAACAAAATCACAGAAGAAGAACAATTCACGTTGCTTGATGACATGGTGTGTAATTCACGACCCTAAAAGCTAGAATATCTGCTAGACATCGCAATGAGGGAAAAGATCGAGAGGTGGAATCAAGGCAAACATACCAATACTCTGACAGATAGCTTTTCACCTTCAAGTACAGGGACTGTGCTACCTCTGATTTCTTTCTCAACATCTTCTGCCATCGAGGATCTGCATAAGGTTACGAGAAAAATAAATTGATAGAGCCAAGTTACACGCAAAAGAAGTTCGACAAAAGATGCCAGGAGAGTATGCAGCAAGTTACATTGATAGATCAGTGCAGAAGGAAGTCTTGAGATTGCCACTGCTTCCTTTAGTTACATAGAAATAAATTGGTGTTTTCTCGGAAAAATCTTCAGCGGTTAGAACCAAGAGCCCGAAAGGCCCGAGTGCACCACGTTGAGAAGCTCCGTGACTCCTGTTGCAGCTATATTGCTCGTTGGAAGCTGATAGTTTCTCCAAAGCTTCCTGGTCTATCTCGAACTCGGCAATAATGTCCAACTGGTTCATGGACAAAATAAATTTGGTTAACGCCACCCAATTGTGAACCGAATAATAGATACGAAGAATAAGGATTCAAAGAAGAAAATCAGCAAAGCCATCATTTTGATCAAAGGGCAATTCTAGCATAGTTTGCTATTCTATTCGAGATCTAACTTAAAAGGAAAAAAAAAATCTATCTCTATCACATCATAGATCATACAATTGATTCCTACGTGTCAGCTTAACAACACCGTGTTCAATCAAGACAAGTGAAGTTATAGTTCCGTTATTGCCAGTATCAGCCTAGGAATACCGCAAGAAAGAGGGAAGTCGTTGCTATCACGTTTAAACCAGTAACAAACCTCAGTTGCAGATCCGACATCAAGGGGCACGATTGATCCTGCTTGGACAGTAATGTTTAAAAAGTCTTTGTGGCTCATTCTCAGGCTATCGATTTCCTCCACCGGCCAATTGAGCAAGTTGGTTCCAGTTTTTTGGTCAAGCCATATTGTCCTTGGAATGGCCTGTTGGAAAACCATCAAACAGGAAGAAGATCAGAAGATTAATGACTCTGTTTCTCATTTCAGAAGACTTGTCACAGGAAGAAATGTACTCCTACTGTAATCTGGCCATATACCTATATACCACAGCTAGTTGAAATGCTATGCAAGATCTTATGGTGTTACATTCTATTCATGTACATAAAATTTAGATCACGATGTATTTTGTTGAAATAACAGTCTTGACTTTTCATAAACCAACTCCTACTAACTTGATGCCAGGAACACGCTATCCTCATTTACAGCATCTTAATTAGCACTTCTGATCTAGATTTAGCCAAATGGATAACTAAAACGACGCAACATAGTCTACATTAGTTACTGTCTGTAGCAAAGTCCACAGATCAGAATGGGCAGAAAGATAGCTATGAACTATGAGCATATGCCTCTCATGAGAAGTTCAATAGCTTACTCTTACAAGATGGTTAGAATCAAGATTCTGATAGGATCTTTGTAGAATCAAAACCAGATATTATTTGGAGTTTGTTGTTGAATCAACACACATAACTGGATCATGGAAACAGGACCTTATCTTGATTCAACATCAAAAACGTTAAGGTGCCAAATGACAAGGACTAGAGGAGTTTGTACCTGAACAGAAGCCCAGCCTTTCCTGATATCAGTGTCCTGACTATCACTTTCAGGAACCCAACCCCACAACACCCTCCTCTTCTTCACCTCATCAAAGAATGTCTTGGAAGCATAGAACTTTCCATAATCATACCTCAACCCTTTCCCAACATCCATCTCCGAGTCATCCGGGACCCACATGCCCCTCGTCTCATCGTACGTACCAATCCCGTAATAGTCCTCTCTCTCGTCATCCAGACTAGCTTTCAGGACGTGCTTCACTTTATCCCCTCTGAACGACGTGTCAACACCGTACAAGTCTGTCAGTGACACGGGATAAAAGTCCACACACTCCCACATACCGGTCCCCTCGACCGCATGCAGCATGCTGTCGAGGAGATCAAAGGATTTAAAATCCTGGGTCTCGTAGAGGAGGGAGATCCCTGTGGACTGGTTGACCTTGGACCCGATGGTCATGCGCCATTTCCTGTCCGAGGTCTGCCAAGCCGTGGTGGGGTCTCGGAAGTCCTGAGGGGAGATGGAGGGCGGCGGAAGGAGGACGGGGTTTCCAGGGTACTTGATCCATCGGACGAGGAGGGGGTCTGAGAGGTCGGCTGGGTAAGCGAGGTTTTGGACCTGAGTAGTGTCATTGGCGCAGCCGGTGTAGAGCATGGAGATGTTGCCGTCAGGGTGTAGGGTAGCAGAGCCTGTCCAGACACCATTGGTGTCATACCAGGCGTCATCAATGAGGGCGGCGGGAAGGTGCCGCCAGTTTATGAGGTCCGTTGAGGCGGCGTGGCCCCAAACAATGTCACCCCAGACGGGACCATTTGGGTTGTATTGGTAGAAGAAGTGGTACCATCCCTTGTACATCAGTGGGCCTGTTCGCAGATCACAAACAACATAGTTTCAGTGACGGTTAAACCCAAAAACAAATACAGTTGTCGATGGAACATACGTTCGTAGGAATGTATCCATCAGCATTTAAACCGTGATCAATGAATCATGATTAAAGTGCAAGTAAACATGCTGCTAATAAAACGGACATTTGTCCAATATTGTATGAACCCAATTGAGATGGACCTTACCGTTAGGATCTGGTGTAGAGTGAGTCAACGTCCAAGAGCAGCAACAGGGTCATCATGAGGACAAGGAAAAGCAAATCAAAGAATTAGTTTAGCATTTCCAAAGTGTTTAATGTCAGCCAAATTCTGATTAGCTTTAAGCTGAACAATTACAGGAAACTCTAACACCAGCAGCATGTAAACATGAAAAGAAAGAAAGAAAGAAAGAAAGAAACCTTTCAAGACACCATCGCATTGATAACAATAGAAACTAAAAAGTCCAAAATGGTGTAAGATCTTCCTTTCGCTCTGTCGATTTCTATTACGATATTCTGATCATGTTCATCCGCTCTCCCAACTAATCAAATGTTACTTACATGGAGAAGAAATTACCTTTACATACACCTAGCTTTATGTTTAGTAGTGCAACTCAAAGTTCCCATAATTCTTCGAATTGAGGAACTCACAAACCGCAAATTCAGAAGCTTCACCACATCTTATAGAAATTAATCCTCGAGTATAAAGACCATATTTGAATGCTCGAACCTATCTCGACTATCAAGGACTTCAAACCATAATGTTAACCATTGTGGTGCAAACAAATGAATTGATTATTAAACCAGAGACGCTATAACATCTGAACCATAAAACGACGCTTGCAATTCAGATGTCTAACACGCAATACGCATTACCATTCATCCAGTTTTCCTTTGGCTGAAGATGATAAGCAGTCCTCTGCCAAGCCAACTGCTCATCATTCCATTCAGACACTAACCTTCCGCCTCTCACCCCATGACGACGAATCCCACTTGTCTTCTCAGACACGCCCTGCGCCTTCCCACGTGACACCGGATGCCAGCTGGAACCCCTCCCCTTCTGATCAACCTCAGGCTGTCTCCCACGCACGACGTGCACCTCCACATCATCTTCCGCCTTATGGTCATATACTGGCACATCGCCCCCTTCCATCTTTGCCTTGTTTTGACCCCCTTGGAGAGTCATTATCAATGTGGATACGAGCAGCCCCGACAGGATGACCAGCCCGATTCTCATTGGACGTGAAAGTCCCCTCGATGGGTTCTGATCGTCGTCATCACCAGGGAGGGGTGTGTAGGGATAAGGAAGGCTGCCAACATTGTCAGGATCCGACATTGAGTTGCTGGTGATTGCGCCCGTCACCATTGTCGTTC
>LIEC01006804.1:0-28910 GCA_001925005.1 Drosera capensis
GAACACTCATCTATGGGATAAGAACAAGTCTTCATTCGCTCAACGTACCTGACTTACTAGCCCAGATGCTATCAATGGCACCAAACCACAGTCAGAGACACGCACATTGAGTTCATCATCAAGGAGAATATTGGTTGCCTTGAAATTCCTGTGCATCACAGGTGGTTCACAGACCTCATGCAGATACCTGTGTCACATGAAAACAAGACATGGGACAACATCAGCAGATAATCCTCTGTCGAAAAGTGGGAACTTTATAGCTTCTTTTCTCCTTATTCTGGGACATCACAATGGAATGTAGAAAATCAATGGCTTCCTCGCCCTTCACAAATAACACAACTGTTTTCCCCCTCTTCTTCACCATGCCCATTTGTATCATTGTGTTTCACAGTATATAGTACATTAAGATGTAGCGGGGCCCATCTCAATTTCACCATAGACCCTAGCTTGCTTAACAATGAATCATGGCCGAAAGTACTATGCCAACTATTTCTCCCAGCAAGAAAGGAACTTACTCTAGGGCCCTTGCAGCGCCAAGTGTGATCTGCATGCGGGTATTCCATGAAAGTTTTTTCTTATAGCCATCTTCTGAGTGTAGCGCTTCCTGTAACGAACCATTGCTGCAGTACTCATAGATCAGAAGCCTCTGACTATGCTCTGAACAGTAACCCACCAGATCAAGAATATTAGCATGCCGAAGCCTGTCAACACTGCTCACGAGCTCAATGAAATCATGCTCCTTCAAACGACTGGTGACACTTTTGTCAAGTTTCTTGACAGCCAACAACTGCAAAGCATCCACAGAGATCATGAGTTTTTAACAAGGACAAAGGGAAACAAATAAAAGATTGATGAGCGATGGGCTCAGATTTGCTGATCTAGACCATACCTTTCCATCTGGGAGTTCTGCTCGATAAACACTTCCAAACATGCCACTTGCAATGAGATTGTCTTGTGAAAAACTGTTGGTATATTCTTGAAGTGATGCAACAGAGAACGACCTGACAGATGTTGAAGGAATTGGGGTTCTTGCGACAAGATGCTCCGTGGCATCATCGCTCAAGGACTTGGGCATTACGATGACCTTCTCAGGAAAGCGAGGTGGCAGGGGTGGTGGTGGTGGAGGAGGCGGCGAAGGAGGAGGAGGTGGTGGAGGCATCATACTACTAATGTCACTCATACTAATATCACTATCCTGCTTCAGCAATGGCCCCTTTCTTTGTGCGTAGGGAACTTGCTGATTTCTAGACTCAGTAATTGCAGCAACTGTTTTAATTTCTGGGAGAACCTTATTTTTCGGGCCGGGCATAGAATTTTTTGGAGCTGAAAAAACAAAGGTTAAACATATTTGTGAACATACATTACTTACTAGAACAATAACACGAAGTAAGATGACTACTAACTTACCTTTGTCTGCTTGATTACCCTCATTGCCCCGTTGCATACCAGCGACATTGATTGGAAGGTTCTCAGGAGAACCCATATATGGTTCAACTTCTTCCCTTCTGGAATATCTGTAAAGCTCTCTGCTTCTTCTCAAACATATTGGCGTACATAGAAGAAGTGCCAAAATGAGAATAATAAATCCTATCACGGAGAGGATAGATATCAACATGATCTTCCTAGCATTATATTTCTTTTTCCCAGTTCCAGATTCAGGCTCCTGTGCACTAGGTCCTGTAGCAGCATGTTTACCAGGCACCGTTCCAGAGGAAGGTGTCCCAGGCGGCGGCGGCGGAGGAGGAGGAGGTGGAGCTTCTGATGGTTGTGCAGGCGTTGAAGTAGATGGAGAGGGAGGAGACGTCGGGGAGGGTAGGGGAGAGACAGAAGTATTAAAAGGATTGCCTTCCTGCCTGCATTTTCGAGATTCTTATCATGTAAAGCATATCTAACGAATAACTAAAAGTATTAGAAAGTAACTCCAACAACCTTAAGCAAAATCAATTCAAACTTTCATTCATTTACTTGGTAAGTGGTCCAACATCACAGATTAGGTCCATATTAAGTTGTATCGCATTTTTAAATTCCCATAGGCCTAAGTTTTATTCTTGAAGAATTGACTAGCTGAGAAGTTTGAAATTTTATACATGTACGGGGAGAAAATATAATAACTGCTAGGTTCTTACTGGAAGTTTTTAATACTGAGCATCTTCGCCGGAATGGGTCCTGAAAACTGATTGTATTTCACATCCCTGTTTCAAATAACATAATGTTATCCGCGAGATACATTCTAAAATAACAGATGCTGGCATAGGCTCAAAAACTAAAAGGCGAAATGCATGGAACAAAATAAAAGGATGGGTATCAGGACATTACAGATCTACCAGAGGAAGGTCCTGTAGAACATCAAGGGTCCCAGAAAGATCATTGTACTGGAGGTGACTGCAATATGACACATGAACATCAACATATAGAACAATATGTAGAAAACCTTAAAAAAAAAAAAGACCAATTTTTCTCAGATGATGCTCACAGGCTAGCAAGAGCAGAAAGATCTGCCATGGAAGCCGGCAGTTGTCCACTCAAACTATTGTTGGCAAGGTCCCTATACACGAGACAAATCCATCCTCAGAATAATTGAAGTTAAGTAAGGTAGTAATCATGTGTAATCAAACCGAAACCTACATGTTGGCCAAACTCAAAAGAGACTGAAAGGCATCTGGTATTTCTCCGGTCAGATGATTGTTATTTATTTTCCTACATGACAAAGATCAAGGAGTTCAGCAAACAGAAAATACTGAACAAGGAACATAACCACAGGGCAACTGAGCTTACAAGCCACTAAGCTGCGGCAGCGAGGATATCGAACTTGGGATGCTTCCAGTTAAATTATTATCTGAAAGAAAACTGCAATAAGTAAAGACAACTCAGTTTGAAGTATAAAAGGAGTGACTGGATCACAAACAAGCAGTAAAAGTTTCTTGGAACATACAAGCTCTGCAAGGTAGAAGGCAAACTGGATGGAACACTTCCACCAATGTTGTTGTTGCTAAAATCACTGTGGAAGAAAGAAAAAAAAAAAGTCAGAAAACATAATGCAAGGAAAGAAAGAAAATGAACTAAGCACTGGACCGCAGGCTATACATCATGAAAAAATATGTGCGCCAATTTCAAAAATTCAAAGGGCCAACGTATAAAAGCGTATAACTCGGATTCCAACAAAAACGTCGGGCAGGAATATAAGACGTAACCAATCAGCACCAGCATGATAGCTTTTCACAGAAATGCCTTCACATATACAATGAAAGAGAACTAGGGATCAGCTGCTTACATTGTTTGGATGGATGTAAATGATCCCAAGCCGTCACCTAGTTCACCTCCCAAATTGGCACCAACAAGTGTTCTACAAGAAAGCAATTCCCATATCAATAGCATATACATATGAAGAAAGCAATTACCCTCACCGCAACACCAGCTTCGAGATCATACATTGAAATAATATTAGAATTTACACAGGCTACTCCTTGCCACTTATCCAAGCATGGGTCTCCTCCGGTTGGAACCCACCCAGGAAGGGCGGGAGAACCAAGTGCCGTATACAAACCACTGATTGCAGCAACTGCATCAAGCAATAATAAGAAGACAGTCAGCTAATCAAGACACCTTCATCAAAACTTTCGATCTTAAAAATAGTGATTGACATCATTTATGATCAAGAGAACATAACAAGACTAAGTGATCATAACAATACTAAGTAGACTTGCTAAACCCAAGAATTCGACAAATAAATTTATATCACCGTTAGACTCGAAGCAACTGAACTCCACCTGAGAATGCATATTACACAATCGACACGAAACACACTACACTGAACGAATTCGGCATTTACCATCACTTGGGTCCGTATAACCATGACATAAACACCCTAGGCACAGCAATGCAATGGCCACCACGAAATGGTGATAAATCTCAAGAACCAAGCTGCCACAACCAGATCTCTTCCTCCCCATTCATCCAACAGCCACCTCGACCGTCAATTCCCCGAAACCCCTCTTCGCTTTCACCCCAATTCTCCAAGATTCCTGCACACAATCTCAAACTTCACTTCACAATGACCTGCAAACAAGTAAACAGTCAAGCAATCAACACAAACCCCACCAATCAAATCATCCAAAAATCACCAAACCGACTCAAATCAAGCAACTTCAAACCCCAAAACCAACTCGTTTACCAACACAAACCTAATCAATCCCTCACAGCTCCCACAATCCCAAGAACCCAAATGGCACTCCAAACTCGAAAACCAACTCCGACGCAGTTGAATTCCCCACTCCAATCGAAATGGGTCGGTTCTTGATCCTCCAATCAAACACCCAAAACCCCAAAACAGTTCAACCCACTACCACCCTGATTTTGATTCGTGCAAAATCAAAACTTTCTCAGATCTCCACTCAACCAATCAACACTCTCACTTAGCGGAGAAGGAACAGAAAACAGAAAACCCAGAGAGATTCCACAATGAAAAAGAGATGGACAAAAGTGGAAGCAAAAGCAGGGGAAATGCGATAGGGGGAGAAAAAGAGAGGTAACCTTGGAAGAAAAGCGAAAAGCTGTAGAAAGTATGAGAGAGAGAGAGACAGAGCGCAAATTGAGTTTGCTCTTCGCTGTGAAACTGTGGTGAAAGAGTAGTTTTTGGGATTCACTGGTTGTAGCAGCAATTCTTTGTTTTTGTTTTGTGTGTTTTGTGTTAGTGTTTTGATTTGCTTTGATTATTGTTTTTGGAAATGAAAATGAGCAGAAAGAGAGATAGAGAGAGGAAGCGAAGCAGTGAACGCAAGAGAGCACGAGACAGTGAGTCAGTGGATATCATCAAAGCGATTTTCTGGTCTCAATCTGATCTCTGAGGGAAAAAGAGGAACTGACGAGGACGCGCGTGGTTGTTACGCGCATTAAGGAATTTCATTCCAACTTTTTAATACTCCCTCCTTCTTAAAAAAAACAATTAACATATATATATATATATATATTAATATATATTATATTAAAGTATGTAATTTATACATATTTTATTTTTTATGATAAATTTATTAAAAAAATTATATTTCATCATTATTATATACATGTTAAACTTTGTATCGACAAGTTTGTTTCATCCTTTTTAAAATAGAATGAATAACAAATTATAAAAATTAAAAAATAAAATTGTGTATTTTATCATATGTGGGATGATTTTTTCGAACCTTGTATTTAAAGGGATATTATGTATACGTTGATTTCCTTTCTTTTACACCATAATAGTAAATCCAATAAAAGTTAGTACACATAAAGTCTCAAGTGATGACCATTATTAAAATATTTCGATTGATTTCTGCTTTGTTATTTCGGTTGGTTTGATTTGTATCGGACTTATTTATTGCCTAACGACCTGATTCCAAAACTTAAGCCCGACAACCTGTCTGCACATTGTGTCATTGAATATAAGACATTCAATTACATTTTGGCGTATCAAGCATGACAAAAAAATTCAATGATTGAGATCAAACTCACATTGGATAAAAAGAGCATGTTAAAATATTACTCCTTTCCTTTCATAAAGGATATAATGGATTAATTTGACACAAGTATCGATATAAAATTTAACACACGTACAATGACGATCAAACGTAATTTTTTTTTTATAAATTTATCGTGAAACAATAATGATTGAGTAAGTTACGTGCTTCAATTTAATATATGTTGTAGGATGATCAGAGATGATTCAATATGAAAACGAGACTGATATTCATGCTTATAAAATAATATAAAATATATATCTATTACATCGATTATGGGACGGAAGGAATACAAATTTATTTTATTTAAGTCAAATTATATATTAAGAGTGTACATAGTTAGCTAGCTATGGTTTTCCTTGTTTTGTGTTTTCCTTTCATCAAGAGGTGGATGTTTACATGAAGTAACAAACTTGTGTGCTTATAAATACTTCTATTGTCCAAAATGAATTACGATGCATTATTAAAAATAGATATCTCAAAATGAATTATGATATTTCTATAAAAAAAAAAAATAACCTTAAAAATTTAAAACCCAAAATATCATTGTTTTATATCATATCATCATTTTTATCATTAATTTTTCTTTCCATCTACTCACATTTTTCTCTTCATACACAAAAAAAAAAAATTATAAAAATTCACAAATCAATATATTTTTTAATTACCATATCAAATCTTGTTGGTATTTATTTTGGACTGACAGAATTAGCAATCAACTATGCTACATCATCGTGCATGACGTAGTAAAAACATATCAATTTTCCAATTTGTTCTCAGAAAAGGACTATCCTTTGCTTGTTCTCTCGGTCTTACTAGTTTTATTAAAAAGCAAAGACTAATGGATTGACATGAACAAGCAAGAGCAAATTTGCATGTTTTTTATATGTTAGTCGTTATCTGAGTCCTTATCAACTCAACTTGTTGACTAGTTTATCATATGATCAATCTTTGAGGCAATATTCTAGGATAACCTAGTATCAATCCATTTAGGCAGCCATTTATTATTTGCTTTGTTTCGAAATAAATTTGATCATGCGTGCTAACTAAAAAAATGAGTTAAATTTGATATAAAAGGCATCTTTCTAGAAAATGAGTGAAAAATGTTAATGTCATATAAAATGAATAACGAGGATAGTTGATTAAATCTAGGTGAAAAGGTTTTCATTAATGATAATGTTTTTTTTTTTGGACGAACAAATTAAGAAAATTGTTTCATTCTTTTTTGTGATAGAGGGAATGGAATTTGACTATGATGATTTTACCTTTAAGTAAGTTCAACAAAGAGCTAATCCTCATGCTATTTTTATATTAATTTGACACCAGTTATAAATACATATATTCTTGTAATGTCATCAATGGTAACTGTCTTTTTTGTTTTCTTATTTAGAAAATTTCCGACTGGTTATAAATTAAATTTTCTAATCAAGAACTAGACAAGTATATAGTTGAAAAATTAATCAAACGTTTGAATAAAAAAAATTAAGTAAAAAAATGTTGAAATCTATACAATGTGTTGAAATTTTAATGAAAAAGATCATAAATTAATATAATTAATTATTAAATCGTAATCGAAAATCTAAAAATATTGTGATCGTGAGAAAATTTATTACAGTTGAAACTTTTGAAGTGTAAAATAACTCTATAATATTGGAATGATAGTTCTATAGTTGATATCAAATGTACTTTTTGGTGTCAGATTATAGAATTGGCTATACTCATTTTAAAATCAAGGTTGAATTAGCTCTAAAACGCACAAAGTTAGTTGTGACAGAAAGAATGATGTTGTAGCAACACAATAATCGAATAGGGTTTAAGTGGCTCAAGAGGAACGATATATATAGAGTACTCTGACATGAACTTGTATTATTTCAATCTCACTTGTGATACGAAATACAAAAGATGGCATCACTATTTATAAAACATTAGGTATATTCTAGACACCCATACATGAACTTAACAAAACATGAATCTAACTAATGACCCAAATATATCAGTAGTAAAAAACATCCTCTTAGGTAAATACATGGACAAATGAAATATACCATTGAATATACATGAACCCAAAAATACATCAAGAGACAATGCATGAATCTACCTTAACTCCAAAAATGATGTTTTTGTTTTGTTTTTTATAGAAAATTTGAAATTTGAATGACAAAACAAAACAAAAAACAAGTACATCAACTTAAAATGAGGACTATGAGGAAAATTTTTACTCGCATCACGAGACGATCAAACATTATTTTTCGTAATTATCGTAAAACACAAATAATAATTTAAGTAATGTACTTCATTTATAGACTAATAATATAATTTTCTTACGTCGTTAAAACGAATAACGAAATTCCTCAAATATTCCAAAATATGGAGTTCAAATATATATTATCAAATGAAAGGATTTTTTTTTATTCAATGGTAGTCTTGTTTTATAGATCTTAATATGTAGAGTTCAAATATATATTTAATTTTGATATTTGATTAAAATTTATATTTGATTTAATATTTTATCTAAAAAGGATATATTGAGGACGGGAGACTTGCTTTTTCGGGGGACTAACGTTAGGTTGGTGAAAGTCAATTTGCATTTAAAATCTATATCATTATATCATTCTCGATCCATTGCGTGTCGTGTATATTCACTCACCCCATTAATTAATCAAATCAATCGTATGCAGACGTCTTGACATTGATACTACTTGGTTGATAACGATCGAACGGAATCGGCGAACGTCTTGACATTGATACTACTTGGTTGATAACGATCGAACGGAATCGGCGAATTCAGCTGTCCGTCAACGACATCGAAGATGCATCGCACAAATTAATGAGGGTTTTGCCTAAAATCGCGGAAAGTTCCACTTGCCAACTGTAATTTTTTCTTTTTCCGAAAATTGGACTTTCCTTTTTTTTGAAAAATGTCCGAAAATTGGACTTTGAAATCAAGAAATGGGCCGTTGGTATAAGAACGGTAAGTTGAAGGTTGAAAATTTGTTCAGGTCATAGATAGAAAATGAAAACGATTGACAACGTTCATATTAGCATTGTATTTAAAATTCAAATGCCAAGTGAACATGCAAACTTTAGTATTAGTGTGAACGTAACCTCACTTATACTTTAAAAATGCAATGGGTCCACTAACGTGCAAATTATGTCGAGCTCTCATATGTTCACACCATGGGATAAGGGCCTATGCTCCACAAGTATCCGACTCACTGGTTGTAACGTTCTCGGTAAGTAATTAGCTATTCGTTGTGTTTCGGTTTCTGAATTGGACATAATGATAAACGATACCCCAACTAATTTGTACATTTCATAAATTCTGATCCCTAATCTCATGGATCTACTGCTTCGAATCTTGATCGGTTCGAGCAACTCACCAGTCGAACAGACACCGGCAAATCAGCTAAACATGGTGCTAATTAGTTTGAACTACTCATCTTCGTCCATCAATAAGTTTGATCGATGTTAAAAATATATATTAATGAATTTTTTTATAATGATTGATGTAAAAAATATGTATTAATGAACTTTTTTTTTAACGTGAGTTGAAAGAACTCACATTGTCACTTTTCAAACAAAGTGTTCTTTCAAACAAAGTGTTCCCAGCAAAACCTGTCTCTTTTCATACCCAAATTGAGCGCAATCAAAGAAGATGGAGAGCCATCGCTTTTTAGAGACATAGCAGCAGAAACCACCCACATTGTCACCGAAGTGCACCACATAAAGAGAAACCTGTGCCCACTCAAATGCTCAAACCCTTTTGTCTCCTCAAAACCCAGAAACAAAGAAACCCATCATCCTCATATATATCACAGTGCAAGCCAACTCAACTCAAACCCATCTTCATCCTCATATATGTGATTTCAGATAGTGTAGCCTGATAACATACGAGAAACGAACAAGTCAAATGGGTTTCTGTGTAAGCATCAAACAGAAACATAACAACCCTGTTGTTTCTGATTCTTCTTATGTCAAAAAAAAAAAAAAAAAAAAACCTCTTCCACCACCACTGACAGCGGCGCTGCAGCCAGCGGCGCCGGAGGAGACGGTGAAAGAAGTGGTGTTATCAGAGATACCGATTACAACTCCACCTATCAAGCAGCCACATTCAGTTACAAAGATCAGTTGAATGCAGCACACAGATGAAAACCCCACAAGACCGAGATCATGGCCCCAACGGTCCTTTGATAGATGAGTCTGTTGATGGTAGTGAGTTCAACTTCATATCTACCATGATGACAACAACCACTAGAAATCCGATAGTTCGAAGAAGGGACGAGGAGAGAAAGGAGGTTGTATTCGAGGGGATGCAGAGCCATGTTGCTCCAGCGGTCAAAAGGGCATACTCAGGTGATGTCCGTGGTGCCAACTGTGCAGGGCGGCAGCGAGGAGGCCAATGCCGGTGCAGCAGAGAAGGATTGATCATGGTGGTCGGGCACGGCAGGTGACCAGAAAGGTTGGCAAGGAGAGCCTGGAGAGGACAAGGAGGGAACGGAAGAGGATGAATTCAGAGATAGGAAATGATGTTGGTGTGAGGAAACGAGTGCCGGTGGTGGGACAGTCACGGGATGTGGCGGTGGACATTAGTGGCAGTGGTGCGGCAAGGGGGAGGGATGGTGACGGTATGCTGCCGGAGATGGAGACGGAGTCGATTAAGAACCCGCTGGTTTCTTTGGAATGCTTCATATTTCTATGAAGAGAAAGAATAAGGGTGACACATGAACTTGATGTACTAGAGGTGAGTGTAAACAATCTCATGATTGTTGTCTTAGTTCATAATAGAAGGTCGATGAAGAACACTATCATTTACTGAATTATGCAATGGAGTAAACAATCTCATGATTACCATCAAATTCTAGACGTGCAGGCTGGAAAACTTTAATCGTGTAAAATAGACACGAAGCGTGTTGGACTTGTTCCGAGGCGAATGCTAATATAAGTTATATTTGTGCCGAGGCTGAAGCACGATACAAGAAGAAGATCACTGGGGTTTACAGCAAAAATTTATCATGTAACAACAATCATCTTGCATTTCAGCGCAGGATGTTGACCCACAGCAAATACCAACAGAAAACATTCCACCCTACTAGCCAGAAAAATCCATATACTGCAACAGGTTCATGTCAAGTGCCATACGTGATGAGAAATGGTGAATGTTTTACCAGCAATGCTAATCTGTTTAACCACCAGAATTTGCATAGTTCGATACAGGACGTACCAAGATATCTCTAGTTGAGCGAGTGTAAAGCTACTCTTTCGACCACAATGAATGAATAGGATCTGGAATGGGAACTTATCTTGATCCTTTATCTATCTGCATCTCCTCTCCAAATCAACCGTGGCAACATAGAGGCGAAAAAGAGTATCTTCCCTGTTGATTAATGAGAAGTACCTGGGCAGGCTCCGTACAGGGGATGTCGCGGATTCTTTTTCCTGAAGAAATTGGAATGCCGATCACATAACCGAACATAGTCCTGTCAGATTTTAGGCACAGCGGGAGGGCGAGGAAGAGGCGGAGGAACCGGGTGCGCTATGAAGGTAGGAACCATTTCACCAGGCATCAGGACTGAAACATCAGAAGCAGAGACCATCAACTGCACAAAGAAGCAAAAATAGTTGGAATCAAACAGAATGCAAAAAAAAGTGCTAACATAAGGTAAAGCTAGGGCAAGAGCAAACAATATCAAATCCAAAGTGTTAAGATAAATTATATTCCACGACCTAAAGTTAGAGGTAGATGAGTTCTTTGACGTGATATCGAAATAGAAGTCACATAACAGTTATGAATATGATTACATCAATTGGCCGTGCTTCAAGATAAGATTACCCACATACAACATTGTTTAACATCATATTATAATTGAACCTCTTATTGCTCGCATATGCTGGTGATTCAAGTGTCATGGTCTTGTACCTTTTTTTGTCATGAATGTAAAGTTCTACATTTATAAGTATGAATTGTCTAACAAGAAATCCAAAAGATAACTTAAGGGACATGCAACACATCACATTGTTGTGTTTGTGATGAGTTGAATCATACCCTACACAGTTCTTAGAAAGCAAGGGGACCCTTGGAATTATTTTGCATCATCTAATTGAAACACATCACCCTATGAATCTCTATATGATGATTGTTAACAGGAAATGGTTTGGGGGATAACAATAGGGGACCATAAAGTCCTATTTTAATCGAGGTTGCGTCTAAGGCAACCTCTGTGCATTGTCTACCAAGACAATCAAGACATAGTCTAAGACAATCTGTGCATTTATCTTTTATAAGGTCACCCCCACCTCCACCCCACATGTCAAGCCACCTAGATCAAGAAAATCAATATACATAAGATCAAGAATTCAAATCTGTTAAGTGACGAGCTGTTTCATAAAGACAAGTTCGTCGACAATTGACGGTATAAAGAGTCTTATCAGGACTGAACTTCCATGCTGGTTATTCAGGATTATGAATTCAACAGTGAAAGCAAGAAATAATAAACGGATGAAAAGTACTTCATCGTTCAATCAAGTAACTATGCGCAAATTGATTGAAACAATGCCCACATCGTGGAAAGCATGATACCTACACAGTTACACCGTGTTGTGGCAGCCAGCCAGCCACAGAAGTGGAAACAAAGAAAAAGAAACCAAAGCAGATATTGCCAAAAGCATATATGAATGAATGAATTAAAAAGAAAGTGATGCATGATAGTATACACAAGAAAGTCATGGCATGAAAGAATAAAGTTAACATTGCACGCATCAAAAACAATCAAAATGCCACAACATATCAACCGCTGCAACGAAAACAAACCAAGTCTTTATCTTATGTAATCATCTACGTGGATACGACAATATCACAGCTGATACAAGAACAAATGAATCAACAATGGAGGGTGAAAGGAGCATACTTGAGGAGATGGGCACTCAAGTTTTCGATTGAACGCTAATCCTCCCTCGTCGTGCTGAACCGGAAACGGACCACTTGATCTACTCCGGAACAACTTCTCGACGACCGCCATTACTAGAAACATGGAAATAAGGATGGCAGTGGCTACGAACCCGAAAGATACAGCATTGACTGCATCACCAAAATGCTGCGGATTCGAAGAACCCCCAGCTCCTGTTGCTTGTTTTATCGCGACTGGGGCTGCAGCTGGTGATAGTATCATCATTCACCTACATCAATGAACAAGAACAATAGTCTTCCATGTCTAGACCAAAGGGTGGAGATGGAATCTAGAGGAAAATATGATACAATCAAGGCTTGAATGGGCGTTTCAATGAATACAAGAAATATATTTTTGGAGTTTGTGTCTTTTGTGAGGAAAAAGAGAGCCCAAGTGTGGGAAGAAAGAGAGGGGACAGGTTGCCTTTTAATTTGAAAATGTTGATGATGACATGAAAATATAAAGGTGCCAAAGAAGAAAAACTGATGAGTTTGTACGAGAAGGTAGTGAACCAGAAGATAGTATAACAGACTAGAATTGACAGGCTAGAGTTAGACGATTATTTAAGAGGTCGTGCTCATTTTGGGTTCCAGGTTATTGGATAGAAATCATCCCGATCATGGTCTACCAATATAAAGAGAACAGTAACCGATTTTTGTATAACATAGTTTTATGAGGTTGGATTAGGAGTTATTTCTTATTCATGTTCATCGATTTGTAAGATCATGGATTATATCCTTATGAAGTCGGATTAGGAGCTATTTCTTATTTATGTTCATCAATTTGTAATTTGTAAGATCATGAATTGTATGATTTGTAAGATCATGAATTGTATGAATTGTATCATTATGATCTGTAAGATTTATTTTATCTTAATGAAATCTTGATTCCAAATTCAAAAAAAAAAAAAATATAAAGAGAACAATATTGCTCAATTAGTTAACCAGATGGGATATGGTTCTTGATCCTATCTTTTCGACACAATATTGCTACAGGAAACCAGATGCACGACGACAAAGCTTCGAAAAAATTAACCCAAAGAGGGAGGAGTTACTAAGCATTACCTAGAAAAGGATGTTTTCGGAGTGTAAGCAGGCATTTGATATACACCCTGGACTTCACCTCCTCAAGTAAAACTTGTCCGAAGTACCCTATAATGCATCTAGTAGCTACCCATTGAAGCTGCATACCCAGAATGAGGGGTAGGTAGTGTGAAAATTTCCATCATTTGTAAACACCATACCACGTTGATGAAATTGCATAACCGAAAGGAAAGGCTACGAAAGTTCAAACTTCAAATGCAAGTATAACAAAAACACAACAAGGACCCTAGAAAGTGTCTCGCCGTGGTGCTCCGTGCTCATCATTGAGACCTTGAGTCTCGAGTAGCGCATATGCATATAAACTTATCAGCCTCCAGTAATTACAAACCTCGCGTTCCTTTGCCTTTGCCTGCTCGTGTTTCTCTTTACCATATCATAATCCAAGATACTATAGACAACAACATCCTGCGGAACTCTCGCGTATTCAATGAACTCGAATTAAGACATAACTCATTCGTCAAAGAAAACATCAACCTATTGACAAAGATGTTCCAAGTGTGTACAATCTAGGTTTCACCTAATCATCCTTCAATCTCAACCTCATCTCCAAGCACAACGTGGGATAACCCAACACCCATGATTCTAAACCCAACAGAATCCCCACTTTCTAAACCTCCTCAAAACCCTAATTCCAGTCTCTTGTCAACATCACGCATAAGCACACAACACCTCAACGACTCAATATAGACATCAACCATATGCTTATACTCATCGGAACCCGTAATTGATATTAAGTGGAAAGCAATTCGAGACACCCAGATGGATTTTGATCGTTTTCCTAGGCACAGAAACAAAAATCGGAGATATCTGTTCACAGATAACCTCATCCCGGCGGTGCCGGTGAAGCGGCGGCCGCGCAAAACCCACTTTGCCGGCGAATTCAAAGTCTCTCCGGCATTGATTAATGCGGTTCAAATGGGTGCGAAAAAAAAGAGCGTTTTACTACCTCAAAGTTTACTTATCAACTGCACGTGAAAATATTGTGCTAAGAACTCTATTTGCTGAGTTGCATTACTAATAGGCTGACAACTTTCTAGTTGCGTGATTACGACGAGAAAGAGCGGAAATGCTAACATAGTTAGGTCGCCGGGATGAAGTAGTAGCAAGAAGGCAACCGACGAGCAGCTGAACTCCTTCGACTAAAGTACTAGCGACTAACGGGGTTTGAGCTTAACGACTATAAGGTGCTACAAGAATTACCAAACCCCGTTTTCTGTCATTGCTTCCTGGATATGGCCAGGAACCAGCACCAGATATCCTCCCTAATACGACTCACGTAATCAGAATGCAAGGAGATACAGAAAAACATATACGCTAAATGAAACCATGGCTACCGAGTTAAGTATCGCAATAGCAAAAATTCCAATGCTGTTTCACAAGGCGACGGATATGACAGCATAACGGAACAAACTTCTGCTACATGATGCTTTCTCTAAAGAAAGCATGCTATCTATGGAACTCACGGCGAGGATTTAGTTTCTGGCCTGTCATCGGTAAATCGTGGGAGCTGAACAAGTGAATTGACTCGTGTTATTCCTTCCAACCCCGACCAGTCCTGTTCTTCACCTGCAACAGCTTTCCCCTTTCCCTCGACTTCCTCTGTTAGGACTCTGAGTTGGTCGTCTCCATCAGAAGATCTGACAGTGGCGTTTCTGAGCAATGTAGGTTCTGGTCCGTCTTCTGGTTCCAGTGGAGCACCAGAGTGTCTACTCTGGATCGTTGCAGAATCGATATCGGATTCTGAGTCCATCTTCCTATCCAAGAATAAGCACACTACTGCACAGTCGTCGATCTTTGATGTTGGGTATTTTGTCTTCCATTCACGGGTTGCGGACTCAACCACTGTCCGTGCAGCTGATGACCGAGAGCCAGCTGAAGACACTATTTCCACAACTTCCTCGTTACTCAGGACATCCCATATCTAAAACCAAACACATAGACTGTCAAAATGCAGCAACTTAATTTTTCAGAATGCACAAAAACAGCAGAAAAATTTACCCCATCCGAAGCCAACACGATGAACAAGTCCCTTTCTGTGAGTATCCTGTGTGTAAATTCAGGCACTGAAATGACGCCGTATTCCTTCAAACAGAAATCTCCAAATGCTCGAGCCATAGCCAACCCAGGGGCATCATCGTATGGCAACCAAACTCTAGACACTTCAGGCTCATCTTGCAATGCGAACACTCTACCTTTACATCTATTTATCCGCTCAGCTTCCTCTACAGACAGAAATATACAATGAAAACCATTCAATGGAGTTTCAACAGAGAAATACAAGGAAAACACTGCAATGGGCATAATTTACACTCATCGTGGATATTGGTTTACTTACTAGGCAAATCTGGCTTCAGATCAACTGTCAACTGAGTAGCCACCAGTGAGCCATCACTTGTCTTGGATCCCATGATTGCGCGAGAATCCCCAATATTTCCCAGGAAAAGATTTAACCCCTTTCCATCACCAAATCAACATGAGTAATGGGCATCCGAGAAGATGAAACATAGAAGAACAGTAGGAGTGAACTATACATACCTGCTTCACAACAGTGACAGCGGTGCTTCCGCTACAAAAGCAGTCCAGGTTAGGATGAGATTTCAGCTCTTTGTCCATTGCCTTGAATGATTTGAGAAAAGCTTCCCTCCATATAGAGTACAGCTTATCATCAACAAGAACATCTTTCTCCGAATCTACCGCATCTAATTTAGGTGTTGCGTCGCAGCAACCCACATCCGTCTCAACTGGCTTAATCTGCTCAGAATTCAAGAAAGAAAGCAGCTTCAAAGGCAAGGAATCCCTCACTTTTCGCGCTACTAGGTGACCGTGAGGACCATGTCCATCGAATACACCGCAGAAAGTCACATCCTCCGCCATGAAATCCTACACCAGAATCAACATCAATAACCAATTGAAAAACCCAAGGCTCACAGACGATCAACAAATAACCAGCTCATTCGTATTAGGTGAAGATCACTTACTTCCCAAGCAATCATGGCATCCTGATTGACGCCCTTGCGACCCTGCTGAGTGAACACGCAAGAAGTTCTCCCCTTCCCATTGGCAAACACCCTATTCGGTATTGAAGACAATTGTTGTTGCAGCGTCACGGCACGATCCACCAGCATTCTCCTGCTTCTTTTCTTTCTGATCCGACAACAAGCCGATGACGATCTAACGTCCTCTCCATCTTCGCAACTGCTACAATCTCTCGGACTACCACTGGTCGAGACACACGCACCCATCGCGCTTCACTCCCACGAGTCAGCACATCGAATACAACCTCAACATAAAATTCTCTCTTTGTAGAAACTGACGGGTACTTCCAATTCTTCGTCAATGATGAGAATCAATTGAAAATTACGCGAAGCGATAACTACACCAGCTGGGCATAACAACCAACAACAACAAAACATTATCAAGTTGCTAAATTGCCAATGATCTGGTAAAGCACCTCAATCAAGTAAAGTAACAACACAAGTTGATTCGCCACTTGAACACAAAGTGTCATTATCATGTTGACCCACATGGTAAAATCGAGCTCTCTTACATCTTTTGACGCTAATCAAATCGCAAGGAAAAAAAACCATATAAAGTCGTACCCAAATTCACCTAATCAAATCATCAAACAACAAATAAGTATACATCATGATGAACAATGAAGATTAGACACCCACAGAAACCTAATCCAAAAAAACTTTCATTGGATTGAAGGGGATCAATTGACCTGGCAATGGATAAACCCTAATCATTTTCAACGAAATTTCGAACCAAAACATAAGAAATTATACAAAAGTGGGAACTTTCGGCCACTTTAAGTACAAAATAGAATAATGGGTCAACGCAGCAACTGGATGAACGTGGGAGTGATTGGTGAGATCCAACGAATCACAGACAAATCAAATTTCTGGGTTCCATTAACAGATCAAAAGTGTATATCTGCAAACTTTACTGAAAATCAAATCGATTTAATCAGTGACTTGATTCGTACACATGAAAGGAGAAAGCGCGGATTGAGATGGAGAAATACCTCGAAATTTTTCATTTGGAGATGAAAAAATGGAATGGATTCGAGCAATTTGTTCAGAGGTTGAGAAATGAAAAGGGATGATGAAGAGTGATAGTGTGGGCTACGATAGCACTTTCTTTAGACCCATATCGTAGTTTTTCTCTCCCGACATATTATTCAATGTCTGTTCCATAAAGTTTCGGTTTCTCCAATGTTACATTTATAAAATACCTTCCCCACATATTTTTTAAATCCGTTTTTTTATAATATTAAAAACAAATTAAGTATTTCACATGAAATGGGTTGTTGGTTTACAATCTGGACGTGACAAGCTTATCGGTATAGTTGTCGAAAGTATGAAGTAGAATTATTGTTGATATAGTTTAGTTGTGTAGTTTGAAGTGAACTCGGATTTATAGTTGTAGCTCACTGTTGAAGTCATTATTGCATAATCGATTAGAAACATCGGAATTATTTTGAAAGCAGGAGTGTCGTTAATTATTCGACTTAAACTATAGGCGATTGAAAGTTAACACATGAAGCACATGACTTTTGGTTGTCTCAGGCTATTATATGGTTAGGTTCTGGGCTGTCATGGATACCAAAAGTGAAAAAATTGAGATGCAAGGAATATCGATCAGAAATGGAATTTGGTACAAATGAAACAAAACGCAGTTGGTTTGAAAACCGAGCATATATGGATGTAAGAACAGTCGAGAAATTTCATTTTCGCTTTCGCTAGAGTATAAAAACATCTTTCCATGTTATACATTATTCTTTGAAACAAAGTTATAGACAGTTAGGCTTAGAAGAACGACATTTTAACCAAAATTGATCTCTACATAGAAAAGAAGGAAATCAGGACCATGAGTTATCTGCTAGGCGTGGTGACATTGAATGTTGCCACTACTAGAAGGATCAACGGTCCAGGTCCATTTTTAGTCAAGACATCAGCATCAGTTTAGATCATGTATAAAAATACTGTAGTAATGAGCCATGCGCAACAAAACGCATCCACTAATCGCATTGAGTGAAAAAATCATGATGACTAGCATTATCAGTTAAACTAAATAATAGGTAATTGATATTTTCAAAAAAAAATTATTATCCAAGGTAAGATTGTGAGGAAGAGATATTTTCGTGTACAAAATTAGATGAAAAGGATGTGTATGATATATCAATTTTGATCTTGAAAATAACTGTTTCATAAATAATAATTGGATAACAGATTTTGGAATCTATAATGTCTTTGTTCCAATATAATGGACATCAATGTATTTTATAAATGCAATATGCGTTTTCAAGAGTTTGTTTCAAAAAATGATTTTTGTCAACATACGTTTAAACTAAGTAACTGTAACAATCACTCTTGAAAATGTGAAACAAACTAAGTTGGAAGTACTATAGATAAGAGTCAAATTTAATCTTGAACTTCATAGAAATTAAATGTCATAATTTTATTAAATCTTACTCAATACTCCTACGGGCTTATTTGGTATTCCCTTCGTCCCATAAAAATTACAGCAATTTGACTTTTGATATTATTTTATACGTATTTTGATTAGTTTCGTTTTATCATTAGATAACATAAAAATGAACATTTTTTTAGCATAGGTTATATTACACAACAAGAATTTTCATTAGTATTTCACGAAAATTTTACAAAAAATATTATTTGATCGTCTCGCGAGACGGATCAACGTACTTCTCATCATGTGTGCACAGTCAATTTGTTAATTTTCATAGGACGTGGGGAGTATTATTTCTTTCTTTCTTTTGATTTTTTATTTCTGTTTTATTGGTTGACGAAATAAAAATGTTTGTTTTGTATTTTTGTTTTCAAAATGAATGAAACGAAAATAAAAAATATGAAAATAGAGAAAATGAATTTTAATTTCTGTTTCGTATTTTATCTAAATATAATTATTTGATATTTCTTTTATAAGAAAATCATTTATGTTGTGAAATGATTTTGATTTTATTTGCTAATTTTCTATTTATGTTATTTGTTTTGATTTTTATAATTTTCAACATAAATATTAAATATTTTAGATTATTATAAATGTGATTTTGAATACATCGAAATAAAAGGGGGTTTTTTGAGGAACTTTGGATAATTTGGTACACAATGTCGCGGCGAGATAGTATAGGGGGCGTTGGGGATGGAAACAAAACAAACTGACGTGGGTTAGTTTGCCATTTAATATATGCTCACGTTATTCGCATGTGATGTGGAGGGAACCACATGACATGGCTTCACACCTTCCCAATTCAATGGATTTTTCCACATTCTCTCCTTAAAAAAACTTTACCTTTTGATTCAATGATAAATGATAAATTGCCTCTAATCGTAAGATCATGAGAACATTAAAAAAATTGCCTCTTTATGTAAATAATCAAAGTACTTGTTGAATATGGACTATTTTAAAGGTTGCATTTTCTCCATTTAGAAATAAGGATTTAATATACTTTCTTAAATTAATGTCACTTATTCTATTTGTTGAGTATTTTCCAAATATTGGTGATTGGTGACGAAGGCGAGCCAGAAAATCCTGAAAGTGTAAACGAGCATGGTATATGTCTTATAAGGGAAAAAATGACTAAATATTAAATGTTAGAAAAAAAAGATGAAATGAAATTTTTTTTCATGTACAAATCAGAATTACGATTAATGTCAACAAGTTTTCATATTTTAAAAACATCTAATCAATGATCGACTCATTGTTGATTCTGTTAAAAATATCTTACTTAATATAAATAATTAAACTATCATTTATCCATTGATTTCTCATGTTACTCTGCAAACAGTTTTTGATATTTTTTATTCTTAAACCCTAAATTTTGGTTTCGAATCAACTTAAAAATAATCCAAATCGATCTCTTTTTTACTTTGTTTTGATTAAAATTTCAACTTTACATGTATAGTGTTCACCCATATATGAAATTCATCCATACGCGAGTAGTGGATGATGATGGATGATAATGATCAATTCACACTTGTTTACCTTATTAGGTCAAAAACCATAAATAAAAATCTCAATCAAAACAATACAAGATACTTTTTTTTTTACCTAAACCAAGTGTAGAAGATTGAGATCAAATGAATATTAGGTATTCTTTTTCAGAAATGCAGTGTAAACAACTGCCTATGCTTGACCACATCTACCTCCGCCCAGTTCTATTTTATACATCCAATAAAAAATAAAAAGAAGGAAAGAAAACAATATATCGATGGGTGATTTGCATTATATAATAAGTGTCACTGATAAAAAAAAAACAAGAAAGAAAATTAAAAACAGAGAACACAATGATCACCTTGGAATGTTTGTAACATTAATTTTTCTACCACATCTCTTCCCTTCGCCACAAGCCACAGACATCCCATTGCAAATTTCACCACCGCAGAAATTCATAACTCATACCAATAATTACACATATCTGAGTTGCAATAATTAATATGATCACAAACTTTATGAGATAGTAGCTAAAACAAATAGGGCCAAGAATTATCCTAAATGTTCCCGTGTTGGATCAATCGATGCATGGTCGGCTTCGGTGGCGGGACTCATACATGATCCGTCAGCGGCCATGATGATGGCTTCATTTAAACCGCTACGAGAGAGGACGATTGTGATACTTTAATTTTCTTGTTTGTCTTTTTGGGTTTGGGACTTTTATACCTTGGTTGTATTGTCGGCAAATGTGCTTGCAGATAATGAACTTACATTTGGGTCTCTTTATTTGGTACCCATATTATATGGAATGTTGTATAAAATTGGTATATCTAGAATGTTGTATATATAGTCCGAATGTGAGTAATTTGAAACACTATGATCAAACTCGTTATTTATTTTGATATCATATCAAAAAATCAAATTTATCAATCTTGTGAATTAATGATTGAAAACTCACTAATATTATTACTTGATAACAACGGAGTTAGGAGTGATATTTGGAAATTTTCAATGTTTTTTTAGCTAGGCTGTTGCGTAGGGCTCTGATCATAGATCAAATTGTTTCGTGGATTGGATTTCACTTGACTGTCTACGGTTTTATTGCGTGTCCTCGATGTAGAAGTTATGTAGAAAGATATGACCATGCTTTTCAGTATTTGTATTGAAGTTCCTTTTTTTCGAATTCTAATGATAACAGCATCATGATGAGATATCTAATTTGATGATATCACGTAGCAAGTGGCATGATTAGCTGGAGATTCCGACCAAAATTTGACATTGATAGGATTAGGACATAGTGATCCACTCACGCTAATGCATTGTGTTGACACTTTGGTGTCCACGTCATTAATTAAATCTATACGCTAATAAGTTCGATTAACATGCATGCCAGTCTTGATTTCACGCATGCGTTGTGTGGATCGAAATTCAGATGTATTAATTGAACTATGTTGTCACTTTCGTTAAAAGAAGTTTTGGAGAACACTAGTTGTCGTTATTCTTTTTCATGCTTTAAATCATAGAAATTTCATTTACAAATTTCAGAATCACACATAATCCCATATATTTTATATTTATTTTTGACACCTAATTTTAGGTTTATCTTTTTTTTTTTTCCAATTCTAATCCTCATCCACACATAATTTTTATCTTCATCTTTTTTAATTCATAATTATAAAAAACTTGTCAATGATGTAAAAAAATTTGGTCAGTGATTTGACTTTCAAAAAGACAAATTTGTTGATCAAACTTTAATGTACTCCACGAATAACCAGAGTCAACACGTCCCTTTCATTTACCCGTTACAACTTTCAACCATTAGCCTTTGTAGATGTTGAATATTGAGCAAATTATGGTCATTGCAAATATGATTCAACCATAAGGAGAATAAGAGAGAGAGACCTTTTCTTTTGATAGGTGATTTTTCTTGAATTCCTTGTTCCTCATTTACCACTTTGGTATGGTCGGTATTGCATTTTTTCTTTTTTGGTCCTAATATAAGCCACAATTGTTATGGTTGTCATTATTCAGTTTTATCCTCAGTCGATCGTATCGAAAACAATCTCTTTATAATAAAATAACAAATATAAATTATATTATTATTATTATTTTAAATTCTGTCAATGGTCGGGATTGAGCAGATGGTTGATGCACTTTGATTCCATCCTAACAGTACTCGACCGTCATGGTGAAGTTGAGCGGCACGTAGTGGCGAAATGGGCGAGGCAGCAGATGAGCTTTTTGGGCCGGGACTGCTTAAAGAAAATGGACTCGGCCCCAAACGTTGTTTTGGGCCATCATCAGTTTTGGGCCTGCACATTCGGCCCTATGAGGAGGTACAAGATTTTCTTGGAAGACGTTTCAAAATGATTGGCATGCGTGGACTAGTTATACGTTGTTCACATGTATCCCCGTGATAACAAGATAACCAAATAAATATTTTGCATTGGACCCTCGCGATGACAATATACGAGATCAATGTTAACCCCATAATACATCGGGTCAAGACGTAAATCTTATCTTTATTTTTAAGATGATGTTATGTTTTCAGATATGAAATCCGTGATCTCACAATTAGAGAAAGAATGATTTATGATTGAGTATATCTTACGGGATTTTATGAGTAATGATTCGTTTATCAATTCTTTTTTTTTTTTGGGTCAAAATCAATTCTTTTTTTGATGAAGCAAATATGAGTTAATTTCCCGGCATATCAGTGCACTGAAGACAATTGGGTCTGATAATTCATTGCGTATCCTGTTGGAAAGAGATGGTTGAACTGCTAGATTATGAACACGATTCAGACATAATAAAATCCAGAAAAATTAATACTACTAAGATACTCAGGTGAACAAAATGTGCTTGATTATGCTCCACCGTGGTCACACAATAACCATTGTCATTCGTCATAAGGAATTCATAATTATGAGAATTAAATCCTCATTGTATCTTTCCGAAATCTCACCAATGCTCAAAAGTTGTTGATTTAAGACAAAGCTGCTGTTTGATCCATATAAGAAAAGAAATGTTCCGAACAAGTGTAAAAAAGAGATAATTCAATCATAAGCGAGTCCTTCCCCAGCCAAGACGGTAAGGGTAAGGGTGTTTATATATTGTCATTATCATATTTTACATCTGACCGAATCATATATGTATGTTGCTTTATTTTGATTTTAAGATGTATAAATAAACATTTTTTTTCTCACAATACGTCCCTAGTTTTTTTTTTTTTTGAAATTAAAATCAAGATTTTATTAAGATAAAACAAATTTTACAGATAATAAAAATATAACCCGTCCTAACTTTTTGCTCGTGGGAAAATTAACTCTTGTGCATTATTTGAAAGAGCTTGTACTTGTAGGTTAGACGACGATGATGGATACAAGATCTTGAAAACAGAGCACATGTTCCCATGTGTGTGGGCGTCTCACTTCTTGTGAGACCCAAAAAGAGGGAATAATTCGCGCCTTTTTTTTTTTTATGTTTGCTACTTTGCTCGGATGCAATTCATTGCAAGCGTATCACTTTCCCGCTTTTGTGTGTGGTGCATCATGAGAGTAGCCATTGCAATAGGGATCACAAATAATTGACCTAGAAAGAAATGAATCAACTTTCTCTCCGCAACCATCGTCTCTTTACATTGTTCGTTACGCGACATTGTTGATCTGTCCGGTACTGTTCTCAGTCTTGCATACGACATATGCAGGATATGTCATAAACTGGATATTTGATAACTTGACATTGTTAAATACTCTCCCATATTATTTGGAATTTTTTAAGCTGTAGGTCCGTAATATATTCAATGTTTTTTCTTTTGAAAAACTCTTTAATATAAAAATGTCATATCGTTATTATATACTTTACTAACTTCTTGATCTTACCATTATCACTGATACAATAAACCACGACATCATTAAATAAAAATATTTTTTTTTCATTAAATTTTATAAAAATTCTATAAATATTTAAAATTTATTCGGATCAAAATGCTAAATGATAATTCGGATTGGAGGGAGTATGATAATTGTCGATATCATGGTTCATTTTTTTTCTTTGTTTCGTGAAGTTGGAAGTATACAAATGCAGCAAGTATAAAAAACTTTCAAACAATGGGTAAAAGAGGAACATCCATTTCTACAAATGAAAAGACCATAATACCCTCGAATCTACATGGTGGCCGTTATCAATGCACAAAGTTCCATGTCAACGGCCAACTCAATGCAACGTTAACCACCGTTGTAGCCCACCTCCGCTCCTGAATTAACGCCTTAACCGCCGATGGCTCCATCTGTGAGTTCGGAATCACACTTCTTTGAAAAACATAATGCATCAATACTCTTTCGAGCCGACATAAGAAAGCTCGGTTCTTCTTACACCAAAAGCTCGGTTTTTCTTACACCACTGCCGAATCACTTGATATAATCAGAGAAAAAGGATTGTTGTGATCGAATAAATTCATCCTGAAATTCATTCTTGGTTACAAATTATGTTGGAAGAAGCTTGACGCATCGTGTATCCTTAACCAATGTTTTAGTAATCTCATGATTCGACATTAGTGCAAACATGATGACCATGACGTAAAAAAATGACAGTGACAGCTTCAATCGGTGTAATGTTACAATCATTTCAGACAAATGGGAGTCACAGTTTTATACACATCTTTTCGTTTAAAAAAAAATTATATTATTTTGATCGGATAGGATGACGATAAAAGATTTGATCGATATTACGAGACGATGAAACATTATTTTTTGAGAAAATATTGTGATATATTATTGATAGTAAATGTTACATACTATAATCAGGGACTAGTAAAAATTTAAATCATATAGTTTAAATAACTAACGAATTTCAAATCACGTGTTTAATAATGACTAAAAGAGAAACGTTACAATGATTATAGAATGAAAATAAGAGTTTTTTTTTTGTTATAAAAGAGTCCAAAAGTTAACTAGTTTACGATCAGTTAACTTTGGTTAATATATGAGTAATCCCACGATTCAACATTAGTGCAAATATAATGACTACTATCTTGAAGAAAAAAAAAAAAAAAAGCAATGACAACTTCAATTGGCCTAATGTTGCTATCATTTCGAGACAAACGAGAGTAACAATTTTTTAGTCCTTTTTTTGAAGTTATAAAAGAAGCTCAAGGGGTGAGAGTGTGTTCACTACACAGTAGTACACTGAAGTTTGTTACACCTTTTCAGTTGCCTCTCACTTGCTCTGTTTCCAACAGACACTTCACAGTACCCGCAAACTGTCGGCAGTCCACACTCCACCTCTCCTCCACCTTCTCCCGCCGCCACAACGCCGCCTAGTAACCGCACATGGAGTCTCATCACCTCCACGGCTATTTCAGCTTCTACATTATTCTCATTGTCAACATTGCCGTGATCAAGGCGCAGCCGCTCCGACAGCAACCTGATCAGCACTGGCTCCCTGCCACCGCCACCTGGTATGGTGCAGCTGACGGTGATGGCAGCGACGGTAAGTGATACCCTTTGTGCCAATGTGGACGACACAAGTGCTTCATTTGTCATTATTGGTCAATTATAACTGGATTATGAAAACAGTCTCCCCGATGCTCTCATCATACTCCCTCCATCTCAAAACTTTTGCAACAAATTGACTATACATAATGATTTAGATGAGGGTTTAATGATGATCATCTTGCTTGTTTATCCTTGTGAAGAAGGAAGAAAAAGTGAGGGAGAAAAAAGACAATGGAATGATATGATATAATATAAAGTAAATATAGAATTGTAATTTTGATAGACATAATTTTTTCAAACGGGGAAATTTTGTAAACATTTTGGGACATCCCAATTAGACAAAACGTTGCAAAAACTATTGAACGGAGGGAGTATATAATATGGGTAGACTGTGTATATTTTGCCCACCTGCATTGGTGTTTATGTTGTTTTATGATCAATTATACTAGTTTGGTTAAACGGTCAATTGAGTATTACAGGAGGTGCGTGTGGGTACGGTTCCCTGGTTGATGTGAAGCCGTTGAAGGCAAGGGTAGGCGCGGTGAGTCCGATTCTGTTCAAGAACGGGGAAGGGTGTGGGGCGTGCTATAAGGTTATGTGCTTGGATAGGAGTATCTGTTCCAGGAGGCCGGTGACGATCATTGTCACGGATGAGTGCCCCGGTGGGGTCTGCTCCGGTGGTCGGACTCATTTCGATCTTAGTGGTGCAGCCTTTGGGCGAATGGCAGTGGCTGGGGAGGGGAACATGCTTAGGAACAAGGGTCTGATCCCGGTTACTTATCACAGGTAACGTCGTATGTCAAGTTTGGAGTATCAAAATACCGCGTTTGTGCAACATTAAAGATTAATGTAAACCAACATTCATATGTACTAATACAGGACACCATGTAAGTATCGTGAGAAGAACATCGCATTCCACGTGAACGAAGGATCGACGGACTATTGGCTCTCGCTTCTAGTCGAGTTTGAGAATGGGGATGGAGACGTCGGTTCAATGCACATACGCCAGGTACGACGCAAACCCTCATTCTCAGTCCGATTTTCACATTGCGATGGATTCCTAATCACACTGCATACGAACAACATTGGATACCTTAGAGGTGGTGTTACAACGTATATGTGTACTTGGTATGTGCAGGCAGCATCAGCTGAATGGCTGCAGATGACACATTTGTGGGGAGCAAACTGGTGCATAATAGGAGGACCCTTGAAGGGTCCTTTCTCTGTCAAGCTCACAACACTCTCCACAGCTAAGTCACTCTCGGCCAGAGATGTGATCCCCGGTAACTGGTCTCCCAAGGCAACCTACACCTCTCGGCTCAATTTCCTGTTCTGATGATTGGGACCATACTCCGTCATGGCCAAGTACTAGCCGTTGAAACTTTCGATCGAACCATCAAGAATTTGGATTCGAGTTCGATCCGACAAATAACAAGATAAAACTTCTTTCAAAGTATGTTTTATCTAGTATGCACGATGTGAAGTCGAGACCTTGTTTAAGGGCATCATCCAAGGTCTTTGTTACCCATTTTTTATCTTTTATTTTTACTTTCAAGCCTCATCAATGTTGAGGCAGAATTGTTGTGGCTGAGTTATTGTTATTGTATCAGTTGCCCTCTCCAAAGGGGAGAGTGAGCGTATGTTCTCTGTTTTTCCTAATTCAACTTCCCTTCATATCTCTTCTCTCTTTCCACATTATTATGTTAGTATCTGCATACCTATACATCTCGTTTTTTTCACATCCTGTCGATGACATGATTATATTGGTGGTGGTTGTTGCGTATAGATATCTTTTGAGTTGATTAACAAAATTCTTGAGTCTTGTCCCGGAAAACAGACTTATAACGGGTTATCAAGGAATATGTATGACGCATAGTTTGCGCCTCTATACATAAGAATCAAAATAACACGATTGATTCATCAAAGTGCTATGCTACAGGACCTGTCAAGGATCAAGAAAACACATCTCCCGCACCCCATGTGGAACAACATGTGATACTTTTCTCACCTATGGCAAACACCACGGCCGCCGCCACCACCACCACCACTGTCGTAGTAATGGTTAGTTACCGACAGTCAAAACTGGGTTTGAATAACATACATGTACAAACCGAATCTCGGCCCAAAAACTTAAGGTACTCGATCGTATAACTCACACAATACACATGACACTTTTTTTCTTCATCGTGGATGTGGGAATTCATGTCTATTCTGAACAATTTAATCGGTAACTAGCTTCCATAGTCGTCGTTCAAGACAAGGAAGTCCTTTCCCATCCTGCAAAGTGTGGTCCTATTCCCTATCTTTTGCCATCAACTTTTAACCGGTTTGGATCACATAAATAGCAAAGACAAACAACAGTGTCAAATTATACTAGTCTTGATGATTCACCAACAGTTCTGGAACTTCTTCACATGTGATGAACCCAGAAAACAAAAATATCAATGAAAAGCAATGTGCAATGTAAACAACGGACGAGAGACTAGTTCATAACAATGATCACAAAGATGACATCTGAACCCTCACAATTATCAATAGGCTTCTTTCATCCGCGGAAGGGATAGAGAACGTACATGGTTAGGACTCGGTAGTCTTCCCGTTTCGCGGATAGCAGATCACTGTAATAGAGATCTTGATACGGATGAGAAAGATTAAATCGGATAAGAGTCTATAGGGGCTAGAAATGTTGATTAAGTTACGTAAGAGGGACCTTCTCTATTACTGCTAGTTCCAGGCAACGGCTACATTGACGACTGGACCACATTCCTTTCATGCACATGGAGTTCTTCTTATGCAACGTTTTAGATTAAGTCCTTGAATCGCTCTATAAGTTGCTAGTCTAGCTGACTATGTACCAATTAAGACTCATCAGATAACTTGGGCCAGAAAGCGCAGGGAACTGGCTCGTCGCAGCTA